>CACRXK020014668.1:0-12881 GCA_902702795.2 Paramuricea clavata
TCAACGTTGAAATTTGGTAGAAAAAAGGTTGCGACGTCGACAACCTAATATCTACGTTGTTCGGACATTGTTTTACAAACATTGGTTCAACAGCAGCCAACAGATGTTGAATTAACGTTAATTCATGGTTAAATGTACGACGTCGATTTGTGAACCAATCTCAACGTTGTTTTAACGTGGATTCAACGTTGAATTATGGTTGACGAGATTGGCAACCTAATTTCAACGTTGTTTCAAAGTCGAAACAGTAACGTCGATCCAATTTGCATAGTCAACCCTTTTTCAACGTCTATCCAACGTCTGGAAGGTCATTTCCAACGTTGATTCAACGTTGATTCAACGTTGATTCAACGTTGGATAAACGTCATTTTGCCCGCTGGGTACTGTGTATCTATAACTGAAAAGACAACGGCATTTGTCTACTTGTTAAAAGGATTCCTGTATGAAGAATGATAGAGCTTTGCAGTATTAGAGAGCTTCAGATTTTGACTTCCACTGCCGGTACAATTAATCTACCCATTTAACCAATCAAATGCGTTTTAACTAAACCTCTCTATTGTTTATATTAAATAAAATAAAATATATTAGCACTGATAAGCACTGTCATGAAGCAATGGTAAAAAATAGCGTGCAATTAAAAATTCTAACTACGATAAGAATTCATTGTAACTTTGGTTAATTAATATACAGCTACTTCAATTAAGGTTGTCCCGGAGCAAAGCGGAAAAATCGAATTCGCGCTCGTATTCGACTACTACGCTTTTCTCAGGGACAACCTTAATTGAAATAGCTGTATACACATTTTACATGAAAACACTAACCGGCAAATGGTTCCAATTCCTAAACCTTCGGGTAGCGTTGTTGGAAGATCTTTTAAGGAATGAACGACAAAATCAACTCTTAAATAAAACAAACTCAGAGTTACTGTATAGGTGAAACGGTTGTAAAAATAACAAGTTAAATAAAAACTTGTTTTAAAACAGAAGTAGTGAAAATGCAGACGAGAGTAAATTAGGTATTTGATTCTGACATGATGGAGGTAGAGAAATTCTGGCTGAGGACAAGGTAAGATTTCTATTCTTTTTTCTCTATTGATTACTACAAGAAAAAACATAGGAAATAGACAACGACAGAAACTGTAAATTATAAAAATTATATTTTTTGTGATAAAAACACGCATAGTTTGCGCACCAAGTTTCTTTCGTCTTGTCATGTTTTCTTTTGCCATGATAATAATTTTCTTACGTAACTGCATTCGGCAGTACAGTTCATTTTTTCTCGTTTAATTTATAGATTGATTGGCTGACGTGCATCGTTTACAATATATAGTTTACAACACTGTGGCCAACGTTAAAACCCTACAGTTTAATTTCTTACTATCATGTTTCATGTTTGAATGGTGACATTAAGTTACCAGTACGGCGGTACCTACAATCCTGATGGAGTGAATGTCATGTACTTAATAGAGAGGTTCAGATTTGACTACCGCTACCATTATAACCAATCAGACGAGTTTGGTATATCCGATTAACCAATCAGATGAGTTTCGTATATCCAATTAACCAATCAGAAGCGTACTACTAAGCCAGCAAGAGGTAGCGGTAGTGGAAGTGAAATTTGAACCTCTCTATTGATGAAAGAATGAAGCGACCAATGATATTGTGGAAAAGAACAGTCTTTGGCTGAAGACAAGTAATTTCACTTGACGTGCTGCTAAAATGTGATCATTATTAAAAGTTTAAGACATTATATTTTCAAATCTAGATCACAGAACAAAGAAACAAGATCATAGAACACTAGTTTTCAACAAGGATTAGGTCTGAATTATGTAGGTCTTACTCTAATTATACGTAAAAAAAACAAGATATCAAAATAAAATGAGTAACATTGAGTATTGCTAATATGCGAGGCAGCAAGGCAGAATCTGGGGAGGGAGGGAGCGGAAGACATCAGTTATGACATTTTCCCATTGTTACATATTTCTTACTTTTTCGCCTATTTTAATATGTGTCGTTCTTTCCTTTCACCATTTGTTCCATTTTTCAGTAGAATTGCCCAGTTTCTTATAGCACTATATATGCCTCATTTTTAACTAGAATCTGCCTGACTTGGAGCTGCAGCCCCCCGCCTATATGTAGCAAGGCATGCAAGGTAGAATTTGCTAATGTTTTAGCACCTTCCATCCAGTAAGGCATCTTCCAATTCTTTAGTAAACAATGCTTTCTCGCCAATCTATTGAAAAATGCAAAAACAGATTGCTGCAATGTTATACACGAAGGTTTTCATATATTCTGACAATGTTAAATATGATGAAACAACCTTAGGCAAGGCTTTATCCAGTACTTTATCACCCAATGTATCCAATGTTACTGCAAAAATTACAAAATGTCAATTTTAGTGACCTCAAATAATGTACTATATGCAACATATACATTATTTTGAGGTCACTGAATTTTATTATATCTGAAAAGCAATTGTGGCAATTTTAACAAGTAGGAAGTAACTAATATTATTACAAGTATAATTATTATATACCAATTTCAAAACTATATTCTGGAAATAACTTCTTCACTTCTCCAATTATAAATTTAGTCTGTATTAAAGCAAGCTAAAACGATTAAAAACAGCAATTAAAATTTAATAATTTAATACTCTTGTCAGTCTTGTGATACCCATATAATGCGAGTTAATTTTTCTGTTTTATCAACAAGTTATCAATTACACAGGGCCAGTTGTGTAAAGGCTTCTTTCTTCAAGATTTCATAAATTGGCTGTTGATTGGTATAGAGCATCTGCACTCATTCCCCAGGGACCAAAAGCCATGGCAGCCATGTTGGTGTTCCAGACAAAAGAGTCTAATTCAAGGGCGGATTTTCATTTTTTTTAGAAGAGGGGAGGAAACATTTCTAGTGGGGTGCAAGCGGCACCACTTAGCAACCTTTGGCAGGGTTTAGGCTTAAAGATTTTCACACAATATAGGAGGGGTGAAGTGAAATTTTGGTGGGGTTGAACACTTTATAAGAGGGGTTAGAGAGATTCTAGGGGGGGCTTTAACCAACCCTAACCTCCCACCCAGTAAATCCGCCTGTGGTCTAATTAAAATTATTTTGAATTGTAACACCAACATGGCGGCTGTGACGTCACGTGCAAACGCTTTATAACCCAGATATTCCAACAGGGTCTGTGTTTCTGTGTTAATTATTCACTTGAAAAGCTTTCCTTCATTCCCTTGTTCCCAAAGAGATTTCACCTTGTTCCCTATGATATTTGGTTATGTTCCCATTGCAAAATATGCCTTGTTCCAGTGGCAGTCACCCCCTCTTGCCCCTCCTCTCCTTGCATGGTAGCACCAAATATGTAATAGTGGATCAGAGGAGAGAAGAACTGTGTTAAGCCCCACCCCTGTGCAAACAAATTGGGTCTATATCCCCACCCTGGGCAATAATATCATTTGACTGTATAGTACACATTGATTTGCACATTATAATTCTATGGACAATATAAATGCGAACTACAAAATAGAAGTTCTACAACAAGAATAAAAATTATTTTATACTTATGCAACAGTATAAATTCTCAACCCTAACTTCAGTGCATCTACTGTAGCTATAGACCTATAATAATAATGTCAACCCAACGAAAATATTGTCTTTACTGTCTAACAAGCTAGGCTAAGCTTTTGTTTGTCGCTGATGGTCGGCGATGCACTCATAGATGATTGTTTATCATAGACGGATTTTTGTTGGGTGCAGGGGGTGCTACCCCTCCAATATTAGCTATAACCCCCCAAACAAAATGTCCACCCCTCCAAAAAAAATGTCACCCCCCCCCCAATATTCGGCATATTAAAAAATAATTAAATAGTCCACTCCAACGTGCAGAGTGTTGATGATACAAAATAAACGTAGGAGTACACTCAAATAGAAAAAGACGGTGCAATACTCTGAAACTAATCACTCCTCGCTTGCATTCACTGGTTTATTGGAGCGATTGTAAAGTCTTGAAACTCTATTATCTCCCCTGAATAGAGTTTGCAGTGCCTTGCCATGCAAATAGCTTGCTTGCAAGGAACGTTTGGAATTTTTACGAACATTATTTTTAGTTTTTGATTCTTTTAGGAAATAGACTTGCCTAGATTTAATCTTTACGCCCCAAATATTATTTACATCGGAGTTGCATCATAAATTGTACTCGGATTCAAAATTTCAAACGACCTTATGTCAATGACTTTATAAAAATAAAAGCATATTGTGTATTGGCTTATTGGGTTTACACTTTTACAGGTTCATTTAACTTTAACTCTCCCAAGTCTCAACAGACAATCAGACATGCCAAATCCATTGATATGACAACTTCAAAAAACTTTTTCGAAGCCAGAAATCATGATTTTTTCAAATTTTTCCTGGGATACTTTGTTTTCTGCTCTCTAGACTCCCCCTCGCGGCACTATAGTGCTCCACCCCTAGAATATAGACCTTACTGGGGTTTGGTGACACTTTGTGTTGCTTCAGTCACCTGCTCACGGCTCACCCCCCTAAAATTTCTGGCACCACCCCAGTAAAAAATATGAAAATCCGTCTATGTTGTTTATAGGCTAGTGATCATTGTCCATTGAAGGAGAAAAACTACTGTATTTCATGTCTAGACAAAAGATTTTACTCATCAATGAACAAAGACAATGGTACTTTCACTGAAAGACCATCCCAAGGAATGAGTATCAATTAGCCATTTGCAAACGGATTCAGTACCAGACTCCTATACCGTATTACTTTTTGTTTGTGGAAACACCAAATTAAATTTATTACCGCAAATTAAGCAAAGTAATAAATTTACATGGTGTTTCCACAAACAAAAAGTATTATATGTTTTATCGCCATGCAAACCTACAAAAAATTCTTTAATCAGTATCTTTTCCAGGGAAATCTGCCATGTTATAGTCTGTTTGAAGGACCGGGGGTGGCCCATGGGGGGATGGGCATTGCTGGCATTGACTGATACATAATGCCTGGTTTCAATTTACAACCTTGCAAGGCAGGCTCTCTACTTCCATTAATCCCTCCCAAACAAGTAGAGCTGTGCAAACTCCGGTTATTTTAGCTCCGGCAGTCAAAACTCCGGCCAGGGTCTGAAATTTTCAGTATCCCGATATCCATGGGATACTAAAATTTGGTTTTGGATGCCAAACTGTCAGACGTTCCAACTTGACATCTCCAAAAATCGGGAGGTCTGGTAAAGGCAAGAAAACGTTGACCTCTAGTGTGACTGGGTAGATAATTTAGAAAATTTAAACTTTCTTTCAGAAGCGCCATTTCTTGATTCCGAGACTCGTGAATACAACAACTGTAAATTTCCGCCTTTCATGCGAAATATTACGGAACTTTGTCGTACAAAACACCCCTCTTGGCGAAATACCGCTTTTTTGTCGATCCGACAACCGTTTTTACCGTACGCGAATTAGTAACATTTTTTCTTTTCATTCGTAAAATTGGGAGGTTTAAATATAAATCGGGAGATCGGGAGATTTGCCAACAAATCGGGAGCCTCCCGATCAAATCGGGAGGGTTGCATGGAAGCTTTGAACTGTTTACACTCCTGATGAATAAATACCTATCTCGCACTCTTTGATCACGACCAACTGACATCTTCCACTCCTCTATGTATCTCTTTCTACCTCTTCTCTCTTTTCATCTACTGTGCTTCTAACCTTCCATTTCTCTTTTCTATTTCATATATTTTGTATGTTCTGTAATATTTAGTGGTGTGCACCCTGCATGGGACCTGGTCTCGTTTGTGCTTCGCCTCTTTTGGCACCTGTTGTTTGATGTTGTCCATATGTTTCTCAAATGTAATAGTCTATATGTGTATTATTCATGTGTCAAAATAAACCTTAAATAATAATAAAAATAAAAATAATAATAATAATAACAAAGTGGCAACCTGCAAAATCCCCAACCTGCAAAATTCCAACCTGCAAAATTCCAACCTGCAAAATTCCCAACCTGCAAAATTCCAACCTGCAACCTGCAACCTGAGTTTTGTACCTGCCGGAATTCATTCTGCCATTGTATGTTTTGCCTAGCTGCAAAGTTTAGCGCTTAGATACCTTTTCCCTACCCACCCACCCATGTTTATTCTAGAGGATTTTATCTGGTAGTATGTCATTTTATTCTATTATTATATAATTTTTATATATATAATTTTTAATCTTGCATAAAATAGGATGTATAGACCACTATACATTGTATTTTGTTTCCACTGACTTGTCAGTGTGACTGGTGCCGGAGGTATGCCTTGGCAGAATTGTCATGGCTATCTCCTTTTGCTGCTAATATTCACTGAATGTTGCTCTCGTTGCTGCGCAGCTGCTATGGCAATACTTCTTGTCAGTTCCATATTCATATTTAATTAATAATTAACACTATAAAGCCTGGGTATCCCCACTTGACGAGTAAAAATGAAAATGGGGGGGGGGGTAAAAGAAAAATATTTTAATATGTAGGGGGGTCATCATTAAATTTCTGCTCTTTTAAGGGGGGGGGGGCTTTCAATATTAAAAATAATGACCTGTCCCTTAGGATATAAAAATTTTAGAACCCCCTTGGATGTGATTTTTGGAAGTTACCCCTTTAGGATATCTTAATTTATACCCCCTTTAAGATATCGTTTTTACCCCCCTTGGATATCACTAAAACACCTCATTTTTGCTATTTTTTGGAAAATTTCCAGGCCTTAAAATATCTTTTACAGGGCCCTCTGACAAAATGTCCGGTGACGTTGAGTTTGGGTCGGACATATGTCTGATGACCTTCAGTTCAGTTTTGACTCGGAAATAAGTCTGAATGACACAAATGAATAAACTGTAAATGTTGTAAAGATATTAAATAATTTGTTTCTTTCATACTTATTTCCAAGCCAAAATTAACTTGCTTGCCAGAACAGCAGTATTAAAAAAGACTTCGACAACTTAAGCCCGTTTTCCACTTCACCATTTCGCTCGCCGCCCCGCGCTCGACTACGTTAAAACAACATTTCCAGTTCACCTTTTATACAATAGTACTCTGATTTTCCATTTAACATACAAGCCTCTAGTCCTGGGCTAGGATACATTTTGATTTACGTCGGACACAGCTACAGTTCGGTCGGACATCAATTCACTCGGGTCGGACAAACAATAAATCTCAGTTTCACTTTGGTCGGACAGAATATCCGGTGGTTTCCTCTCTACGACGGACAATTTCACGAATGGGTCGGACAATGTCTGTGACCGACCGATATTTTAAGGCCTGAATTTCTTAAGCTACCCTCTAGGAAAATTCCAGGTAACCCCCCCCCCCCCCAATAGGATTCCAGACCCCTCAATAGGGGGTGCCTATATTAAATGGAATGGCCCAATGTGTGCACATGCATGTCTATAGAAATTGTTTATTAATTTTCTACTTTAAAGCATTGAATTTTATTTTACAATCTTTGTCACATGACCGGTTTAACCCACAGAGCTAGTTGCCCCTTTACGGGTAACCTGCTAATGCAATACTGAAATATAGGTTAACACAGTGGATATATCGCTTCAAAATCGCTAATCACTGAGACGTTTGATTTAATGTGGTCCTGAGCAATTCTAATCATGTGGATCGAATTGAGTGCCAGTGCTCTCTCTGCTTAGATAGACTAAATAATTAAATTGGGTGCATGAGGGTGCAACACAACTTAATGGGTTAATTAGAGCCATGGGCAGATAGTTGAACACCAGACTGGAAAGTTTGGAAATTGCGCGCCGGAGATTTCGAAAATTTAATAGTAAATATATAGAAAGCATCAAAATTGCGCACCAGAGATATCCGCCGCGCAATACAAACTTTCCACACTGGGTTGAACAGAATAGAAGGTAGAGAAGAGCACATGCATCAGGGATTCAGTGTGAAATGCAACTTAATGGCTTAAATACAAGAATTAGATTAAGATTCTATAAATTGTATTTTATATCTAACACAAATTTCATACCTGGCTTTTTCGTGAACCTACTTTCATAGATCGCTTAATCTCTGCCATCATTCTTCTTAAAGATTTTAACAAATATAAAATATCTAAAATTCTGTAAACCTAAACTTTTTACAACCACTTATATAATACAATTTCCGGTCAGGGAATCAACCGTGACTTCCGGTATAAGGACTGGTGACAACTCCACTTGCACACGAAAAATCCGCCATCTTGGAAAAGTATTAGTAGTTTGTATTGAAAAAGACCATCGAAAAAGGCAAGTTATGGCGCTATTTAGGTCAGTTAAAGCTTTGGATATACTAGCTCGTGGTTCAAGGAGTATCTGGGCTTCATCAGCGGTTCCTGCTAAGCAAAATTTGGATCCTATACAAGAACTTTTTGTGAACAAGTTGGCCGAGTATAAAACGAAGAGCAAAGGTGGAAAGTTGGTTGATGCAGGCGAGGAAGCAGATGCGAGAAGAGAGAAAGAAATAGCTCAGTTACAAAGAAGATATGGTGGTGATTCTAAACAGCTTGAAGAATTCCCAAAATTTAACTTCGCGCAACAGTAAAGAGTTTTAGACTATACCAATATCTGAATATATGTGGTTGACTACTTGACTGTTCACTGTTCTTGGACAAATGGCTGGTGTTAATTAAATTTATAGTACTCTGAAATAATAGCTGAGTTTTTAAACAGCTGCGTGTGTCAATTCTGTATAAGCTTCTTATATGTGATGTTATAATTTATACAAAACTATTAAACTAAAACTGGAATATAGCTTTTAGGCCCTTTTATTGTGCAATATATTGATTAATATGGAATTTGGGTATTAGGAACCTAAGGATTAAAGGTGAACAGATGTAGATAACAGCATTGCATATGCTCATGCAGAACATTCATGTTTGTTAATGTGCAGAACATTCATGTTTGTTAATGCACAGGTTTTGATATAATCAGCTAATCAAGTCCAACTTGCCTCACCATGTCCATGATGACAAAGCTGAGCTACAGTAACTTAATGAGTTGCCCTAATCTGAGTCTTACTGCAACCTGCAAAATATTGTTTGCCTAAAAAGATTGCGATGTAAGTTGCAGGGAAAACAGACCGGTTGCAGTTGGCCTAAAAACACTTTGCATAACAATATCAGAATATCTGGAGAGCTGCGAACTGACTGTTTTGTCTTTATTATTTAAACTCCTTTGTTCACAAATCCCACAGCTTCCCAGTCACTTATTGTAAATTCTCAACAATTTTCAGTAGTGGGGAGTGTAACCCCCCTCCCCCCCCAAAGAAAAGTAAAAAAGGGGGCCCAACTTGCTTATTAAGGAATTTTATTAAAAATTGAGGTCGAAAAAGATCTGAAAAAGTATTTTTAAGACTACCCTGGTTCCAGAGGCTCTTTGCGAGGCGAAATTAACGAAAGGCGAGAAGGAAGAGCCTTGCAAAGAGCCTCTGGAATCAGGGTATTTTAAGACCCCATTATCTCAAACTAGTGTTTGGAAAAAATTTGAGGACGTTTTGTTTTCGGGACCTAAAACGTCGAAGTTCTCCTTGTATTTTTCAGGTAGTTGAATTATCCTATCAATCCGCAGCTTTCCACTACCTCTCACTGACTTAGTACGCATGAAACGCATCTGATTGGTTGATGGTCCCTTAAGCCAGTTTTCCACTTCAATCGTACCGAAACGTAGTGTATTTCTTTAGTTTCCAGAGCGGTAGTATGGAACTAATGACTTGGACACAAAAGAAAATGCTACGGTACGTTACGATTGAAGTGGAAAACAGGCTTTACTGGTAGCGGTAGTCAAATCTGAACCTCTATAGTGGCACTACCTACGCTCATAGTCTTTCGAGACATGTTCTGGAAACTCGGTAAACTTCAAAGCGGTTATAATGAGCTGTGTGTTTGTTGAGCCGTACCTTACACCGTGCACATCCTTTGGCTTTGTTTTAGGTTTATTAATATCTAAATAGCATGGTTGAATGACTGAACTGAAACGTTGCTATTGGATGATTCCTTCATTATACTGAAACACAATGGTCAATGTGTTCATTAACCGTGCACCGTGCACAAAACTGCATAAACGCGAACAAAAAGATAGAACAAAGACTGTAGGGGAGTTTCCAAACCATGTTTTGAAAGACGCTACACTACACTACACTGGCACCGTTCAAGGTTATAGCCTGCGAGAATATGCTCGCAAGGTGTGAGAGCATGCTCGCAAGGTTATAGCCTGCGAGAGCATGCTCCTGTAAGGCTGTAACTCACAATGCAATTTCTGACATAGAGCTATGTTAGTCAAAAAGTAGTTCAGGGAAATGGTGAGCATGGCGTACTCATCCTTGTATGCAGGCTCTTCCCCCGTGTCCGAGATTGCAGCGTATTCTGCCGCCATTTTCATCCAATCATCCTCTAGTTAGATAATCATCCTCGTCATTCAAGAGTATATATGTTATTCAAATGAAGTGTTAGCCAATAAAGTGTCGGCATAGTAGAATGCCGGCCATGCTCATAAGACTCCGCGGCTGTGTATCCAAAGTTTATTACGTTGCCCAGATTATCAAATTAATAACATGGCCCAGATTATCAAATTAATTTAATAGGTTATCTTAACAATTTACTAGACAATATTACAATATCCTAGCGCCTATGGGCAACGGCACTAGTGTGAACAAGACTCAAAGACCCACGGGATGCACTCTTCCTTTTTTAAATTTACAAAGATACATACAGAGCGTAAATCATTAGAAAAGTAAATGTAAAAAGTAAGAGAGGTAAATCATTAGAAAAGTGATGGGGAAGGGGAAAATTCGCAGAAAAAACAAAAAAAATCGTGCAAAGAGGAAAACAGTAGACAACTTGCATGTTAGATTAATTTTTGATCTAGGCAAAAAAGTAGATTCCCGTAAAGAACTTATCCGAAATTAGTAAAATTTGTTAAAATTTCATTATGTTCCTTTTAGCTGTGGTGTTCGATTCCCTTCTTTTTACTTAGATTAAAATTTCGTTGTCCATTCATGCAAACTGAAATCCCCCCCCCCCCTCCCCCCATATAGTCCGCCCCTAAAAACGTGCATGAGCTTTATCTGATTTATTGCAGTAAAACCGGAATTGTGCATGTGTAACTTTACAGAGAGTGACTTAAGAATAAAATTATTATATGTATAAAAAATAAGTGCACAGTTATAAAACGTGCACTAAAGTGAAAATTCCGCAAAATATGTGACAACTTTATGTTAGCATGGGTAGTTTGGGGGTCTTCTGGGATTTCTACCAGCAAATTCGCCGGAAAATTACATTTTCGAGTGCGGCAAGGCTGTTTTTCTAAACCACTTTAAACGAGACTGTAAAATGGCTTGCGCAATTTGAATTCATGGGGTGCAAATTTGAAAGCTGTTTTATGAACTATCAATTTGATGTACATCAAGTCCATCAAATTGATAACATCAAAGTTGGACTTTTTGCCATAGTAGCCTTTCACGCATAATTTTTCAAACTCACGACTGATTTTAGGCATGACTGGATTTTATGCATTGTCTGTATAAGGAGAATTTCGACGTTTCGAGCGAAGGCCATGCATTTGTCTGGAGTTACTGAAGACGAATGGCCTTCGCTCCAAACGTCGAAATTCTTATATTTTTAGGTGGTTGCAGCATCCCTACCAAAGAAAACTTGTTATTTATATTGGTACTATACGGTCACACTACCTACACTGGCACAGACAGTTCATAATTGTCTGATAGTCTGATAAATAAATAACGGTTTAATTAAACCTTCCATTTTTGTGAGTAAGCCATTTTTAAAGCGGTTTTAAAAAACAGCCCTGCTATAGACTCAAAAATTTACTTTAGAATAATTTGAGATACCAGAAGACGTCATGCTTTCTTGAATGTGACTCGGACTTCTTTTTCAGAGTCGTCTACAGTTACGTCATCGTGTTTTCCAATTACAACCCTGCCACTTTTAAAATTTAAAAAAATTCCGTAATTCTGAAGAGTGGAAAGTCCAATCGCATTCCAGTCGGGATCTTCATCTATATCAAATACTTGGACACCACCTCTGGCAATTGTATCAGATTCGACTTTGCATAAAATTGCTGGTTCAGGTTCGGCGTTAATAGTCCGCGCAACAGTTAATATAAAGTTTTTGATGATCTGATAGTTGTAACCAACAGAGCCGGAATCTGCACCAGTATCAAGTTTAAACGACAAGGGAAATCCCCCTTGTTCTTCACTACGTACGTTATGCAGTGTACCACGCATAGACGGGGTTTCCTTTTGACCAACTTTAGTAGAACAGCTCTCTTTCATTTGCTTTAATGATACAGCTGTACTTTTATCATTGTTTTTAATACAGACAACTGGAAATGGGTCTTTTGATATATCTTCCAATGAATAAGCTGCGCCGTTGGCTTCACGGTTAGAACTACAGTTTAGTACTTTAAAATCGCCTTTCGTGTCGGTGTATACGACAACAACTTTATATTTTAAAGAGGGGCGATTTTCCTGGTAATATTTATGGAGTTTTTCGTACTTCTGAATAGTGATTTTTTTTAAACTCTCAAACGTATAACTCTCCTCGTTACTTAGGTTGACTCATCAAGATCTTTGCATTCTTGCGAAGTTGTTGAGGCAGATTCACTCTCAGAGTTGTCGGAGCTAGGAACCACAGAATCATCATATAGGACTGATTCATCAACATCGTTATATGCTTGGGAGGTTGTTGCGCTTTCTTTCTCAGAGTAAAAAATATGAGTAAAATCGTAAGAACCATCCCCGACAGTTTGGTCAACATTAATGGCTTCTTTCACTTTCTTCTTATGATAACTGATGTTATTTTCAGAGTCATGTAGGGTTGACTCATCAAGATCTTTGCATTCTTGCGGAGTTGTTGAG
>CACRXK020014669.1:0-12880 GCA_902702795.2 Paramuricea clavata
CAGGTGAATAAGATGCTTGTGTGATGTTATTCTGAGTGTATATCCACACCGGGCAAGCTTGAAAAATATGCCTGGCCACGGTGGGATTCGAACCTACGACCTTTGGAATACTAGGCCAGTGCTCCGCCAACTCAGCTACGCGGTCAGGTCGGTTCGAGTATCCGATATTTCGGAACTGAGTCTAGTTCCTTCGATATCAGTGCAGGTTTTTTTCTCAAGATTTTCTCTTGGGTCAGTTTTTGCAGAGAAGATCGAGTTTAGCTGAACAGCTGGGGTGGCTGCACCCCCTACCGGGGGACTGACACCTGTACTCTAACGGACACTATAAACTGGTTAAAGATGGCGAATGCATAGTTATTCTTGTGTTGTGAGATGAATTCCAGCCATTTGGTCTTAATTGTCGGGTTTCCAACTGAAAACTAATTTCCACATGTCACGAATTTAACTCAAACAACTTCATTTTTACTGCACTGAAACTTTTGGTGAGAAGATTGAGTTTCAAAACTCAATTCAAGATTGAGTTTTTGGAGCCGTTTAACGGCCCTAAAAAATCCCTGAAAAAATCCCGGTGTAATCTAATAATCATGATATTTGCTGTGTTGGTGTAATGTACTCAGGTGAATAACATGCTTGTGTGATGTTACTCTGAGTGTATATCCACACCGGGCAGGCTTGAAAAATATGCCTGCATGGCCACGGTGGGATTCGAGCCTACGACCTTTGGAATACCAGCCCAACGCTCCGCCAACTGAGCTACGCGGTCAGGTCGGAGCAAATATCATGATTATTAGATTACACTGATATCGAAGGAACTGGACTCAGTTCCGAAATATTGCGTGCTCGGGCCGACCTGACCGCGTAGCTCAATTGGCAGAGCATTGGGCTAGTATTCCAAAGGTCGTAGGTTCGAATCCCACCGTGGCCAGGCATATTTTTCAAGCCTGCCCGGTGTGGATATACACTCAGAGTAACATCACACAAGCATATCTTTCTTAGGTTAGAAGATATTTCAGTTTATTTGATATGAAAATAAGATGACGTCACAAACTGGGTCAACTTTTTGACAGTCCACATGATTAAATACTTCATATTTTTGTAAATATTATTCAATGGAGTCATCGATCTAGGGATCTATCCAACGGGATATTTCGTAATAGGATAGCTAGTATTTTCGGGGAAGGCCTAAGCGAATTTTCGTGGATTCAACAGGTCATCGGTTTGCTGTTTTGGAAGTTCCGTTGCTGTTTGAATCAGGTGTGATTGCACCTTTCATGAACAAGATAATCGTAGTGTACTGGTAAGATTACTAACAAGCTTAATTATTGTGTTTCACAAAAATTACAATCCCCTTGCCATGGGTGATGCTAGTATTACTATCACGTGTTTTGTTTCTTTAGTGACCCAGATACCCAGCTAAGTAGACTGATGCGAAGAAATGATTACACAAAAGAAGAAGCCCTACAAAGAATCACCGCACAATTGGCGTTAAACGAGAAGTGTCAGTGGGCAACTCATGTCGTAGATAATTCCCGTAGTTCAGCTGAAACAATGCAACAGGTGGAAAAAATTCACAAGGAATTAACGAGTTCTTGGGCTTTTTTGCGCGTCAGGATTGCATTCGTAACAATTTTAGCTGGTATTGCCTTAGCGTGCTGTTGGGTTATTCAGTGGATCTGGTGAAATAGGAGCAAATTTTTATATTCATTAAATTAAGAATTATAAAGGCTGGCTTACACTGGCAAGGTTTCTGTGATCACAGTAGGAATTTTGCACAGTAAACAATACTGAATCAGTAATTCCTTTAAACATTTCTTATAATTCCTTCAAAGAACTTAGCATTTACTTAATTTCTGCTGTGATCACAGAAACTTTGATAGTGTAAACCAGCCTTAAGTATACACAAATTAATATTTTCACTGAATTGAATATATTAATTGATATAGCTGAATAAATTAAAACAGTGCAATAAGCCCGAATTCAGAGTCTCCACTCCGTATCCAAATGATGCGTTCTCTGTCAGGATAAATTGCTTGTCGAACTATAATTAACTGTAACATGTAGCTAGTGATAAACAATACACCCTTTCGATAATTACGTCACGTATCTCATCTTGGCCTGGGAGTCTCATTCTCATGTTTCAAGATGAACGGTGATTGGCTCACAATTCATGAGAGCGAGGCTCTCAGGCCAAAACAAGATATGTGCTACAATTGGAAATTTAGATTACCGATTATTTATGCAGCAGTCTACCCGATACCGACTTTATAATGACGTCATGTCAGTCGATCGAGTAAAGATTATGTCATTCATTTCGCTCTCTTAATAACGATAGTTTCCAACATAACATGTTGCTGCAACCAAAGTTAGTTAAAACCTAGCCTGCGAACAGGCGTTTATTCAGGTGGGCTACGTCTGCCTTATAATTTTGGGAGATTGCACATGGGAACATATGATTGACATTAAGTACGAGATCTGCGTTTATTACTGAGGTCAGCAAAAATATGCAAAACTTTGTTGAATGTTGATTTATAGATGAATATAGTCGAGTAATTGCGAAGAAGAAAAACATTAATGTTTTGGGCCAATTGAATGGGAGAAATATTTTGGATGTACTACATGTGAGATTGTCAGGTTCAGTTAAGCTGCTCGTTCGGGGGTCTCCTATAAACGCCTATTCCCAGGTTAGTTAAAACCGTTCATATAAATGGCACGCTTCGCATTAATTTCGTCGCGGCACCATATTGCGCTAAAACGCAACGTGTATCGACCCGCAATGTATATAATTTTTATTGTGCGTCAATCACACCATACATGTATAGCTGAGATCGGAGGAATTAGAATATACATATATCAAAGTATGCGACTGTTCAGTCAATCATTTGAATATGCAAAAGTAGCGCAAATTAAGAACAATTGGCTCCGCACGGTTGATTCGCTTTATAAAATTAGAAAATATTCCCTGAAGTGTACCTTCCATTATTTTGCTTTACACAGAAGACAAAATGTGCTATTACAAACATGATTCAACGCACAGTTGTATTGGGGCCATAAGTAAAACACAAATAATGATTGAACAGTTCGATACTTGGACATGCACATGTTAATGCTTCAGTCTCAGCTACATGTTATGATTCAACTTGATTTTGCTAATTTTTAAATAGGTATTATTTAATTAAGTAATAACATAGATTATCGAGCATGCATTTTGGAAAAAAAGCAACGCTCTCCTGAGCTTTTCAATTTGTTGCACACGTCATTCCACGAAACTCTGCAATTTTGCACACGAGCATGTTTTTTTCCACACGAAACCATGCTATTACCATGAATATATACTGTCTGAGATCTACAGTAATCGCATTTCTGTTTTACATGACAACTACCAGTAAAATAAAACATTGAATTCAATTTAATTTAACAAACTTTAAAATCATTGATTTGAAAGGAGACTGGATAGGGTAACTCATTGTACACTGAAGCATGCAGAAAATCATAGTCTGTCAAGAGATATGATGGTCAGGAAGCCCGGCAAACTTCAAAGGCACAAAATAGAAGACTTTTGTTTGATGTTGAACTGTATCTCACCGTGCACAAATCCTTTGTCTCAACTTCGTTAAATATTTTTCATCGTGGTTGCACGTTTCATCTCAGCTATCCCTATTGGACGGTTACTTAATTATATGAAAATACAATGAGCTCATCGCCGTGACTGTACACAAATTAACATAAAATCAGACAAAAACATGATACAATTATTTTTGTTCAGTTTCCAGACCATCATATCTTGATAGACTATGAGAAAATGAAGTATTACTAAGTGACCAAATCAGTAAATGTATTCCACACATTATTTTGGCATATACAAGGGAGTGGGGGAGTTTCTGTTATAAATTATACAAAAAAAGGTATCATTACTTAGGTATCACTACTTAATTCAGATGTATTTTCAGATCAGAGTTTATAATATATTGTATTTTGGACTAGCTAGGTTGGAGCTGCAATCTTGCCATTTTTCTGGGCATCATCTTCATAATCTTGAATGCATTCATGGTCTCGTTTCTTTTGAGGATATAATAAATAATGTTGAATTATGAATAATATGTCGAAGAGAACAGATATTAAGCCTAAACCAAACTTTGTAAGGTCACCAAATATTGCTTCCCAACTATCTGCAAGTAAACAAGAAATATGCGATGCTGTTATCATGTCGTCATGTATTAGGTTAGTACCCAAACCACCTTTTTATATATGACTATAATTAAATTCTCAAGCTACAGTCAGTAATGTTGTAACAACTGTTCTAATCATTTACCATTGTTGTAAGATAAAATAATCATCTGGACTATACTAAGAGATCCACCAGTAAAATCTAGTAGAACGTTTCCTATGCTCCAACCAATCGTGCTTTTCCTTCGAAAATTCATATACGCCTAATTGGAAGAGTAGGAATTTGAATAAAGTGTTATAATTGATAATAGTGATTAAAATGATAGTTATGTAACAATAATATAAATATGATGATGATAATTATGATGTGAGCTGATAAGAATACAAATTATCAAGAACATCATTATCGTCATTATGATATAATGATGTTCCTGATAATGCGTATATGATCGTGAGCTGATAACGATAATGATATATTATGATGAAAGAGTGATGATAAGATGATGATATTCTATTATGATGACAAGAATGATATCGTTATCATGATAATGTTCGTGATGATGGTTATGATCGTGAGCTTATACAGTATAACAATAATGATATCGTGACTGTGACGATGATGGTGTTTGAATGTGATGAAAACTGTAATGATAACAACGATAATGTTAAGCGCATGGTGATTGTTCGTGATCGTGTAATCACGATTATAAGGCTAATGATGATGTTGTGCATATAATATTGTTAATATACCAACCTGTGGGATGTATTTTATCAAAGTGACACCAATTTTGACATAGGAGAAATAATAAAGATAATCGAGCCAACTAATTTTGTCGGTGAAGAGAGTTATCATCAAAGCAATAAACACGAACACACAAGAAATGGATATGAGTATCTTACACAACTTGGAGACAACTTGGTTTCCTCTCTAGAGAAGAAGAGATAAATTTAAATCATGAGAAAATCATATTAAAGTCTTCCATACATTGAAGGTGTCACAGAACCAATCAAGAGAATCTTAAGTAATTGTAATATTATAGTTTCCTTAAAAGCCATATTTTCGCAAAGCCAAAAGATCCTGTTAAAACAAATCAGAAACTCATGCTGTATATTCTATACCATGCGGTGACTGCGAGAAGGAGTATTTGGGTCAAACGCCAGTTTGGTACACGGCTAAAAGAACATCAAAAGGCTGTTTCAACTTTAGACAAGGTAAAATCAGCTTTAGCAGAACATGTGTGTTACACCAAACACGAGATTGCGTGGGAAAACTTTAAAGTAATTACCACAAACAATCGCTATGGTCAAAGACTTTGCCTAGAAGCGTGGCATATAAATATGAGTAATCATGCTTTGAATAGGGATGACGGTGCCTATTTGCCAGAGGAATACAAGCATCTCATTGGCAGGTGACGTCATCCCTTGGGTATTTAAGAAGCCACGATTGTAACTTTAGATCACCCCCTGATGAAGACACTAGACTGGAGTGTCGAAACATTGGGTCTTGATTACAATTCGACTGGGCTTTGTAATCATTTATTTAAACCAGAGTAGAGAGCGAAACATGAAAGTCTTTGCTTGTTTAACGGGACATTTGTTTTACTTCGATCCTGGCGATAGATTACTGTCAGCGAGGCCATGCGGGATCATTGTTTTCAGACGATCTTAGCTTGATATGCAAATCGCCTCCTTCAATGTTAATTTACACTTTTGAAAGATGTATTATTTTGGTTCATCGTTATAATTTGCAATAAGACCCTGTTATGCCTTGCAAGCATATGTCCCTTGTGAGTTTAATATGATAAATGGGGGCCCGGGGCAATTTGCCCCCACCCCGGCGGCCCTGGTCGTCATATTCTTTGCAGATAAGGGATTCACACGTGCTGAGAAGGCAAGTTCAACCCGCTTAGCAGGAATAGAGTGTTTATATGGAAATTTCTAGACCCGGCTAGGCGGATGCCGGCAAAAGATGCTGGGTCTCGTCTGGGCGAGATGTAAACGCTCAGTAGAGTTTATATCACGAGCGCAGGATTACATTCAGTTTTGGTTTTAGCAATTCTTCAATTAGTGTTTTTTGAAGAAAGGATTTAACTTGAAACAAAGGAATCCGATATAGCAAATTAAACTATTTCATGTTAGAACCACATATTAGGTATCTAATGGTGAGATCATAGTAATCAAGTACTGATTTCAACACTACAGTTGCAAAGAATTTCCAGGTTACACCCCTCTCCTAACCATGGTTACTGATATTTTAGTAATAATAAAAATAACAAGATATTTAGGCAAAACCTCACCTCGTAAATAAGGATTTGTATAGCAGTGATTAATGTCAAAAGAATAGCATGAAGCGTGAAGCACACGTCGTTTAATTCAACTGGATCTTCATCTTCATTTGGATGTTTTGCCTGGTATTCAGACTAAAACAAAGATTGAAATCATTATGGTTTCATCTCCTAAACCGAAGCCCTGTCAAGACGAAAACTAAACTGGGTTCTTATTTTCCATGAGTACATGCAGCATGTTCACCATTTTTCGCAAAGCAACTTTTGATTTAAATTGGATGGAAAATCTTGGCAAAGAGGGCCATCAATTCATGAAATGGTGAAAGTGTGTTTTAATTTTCACGAAAATATCGTAGCTACTCATAAGTGTTGCCTATTGTTTGCTGTGGGGGAATAAGTTACCCTTGAGGTAAGAAATTTACCTTGATTTTCGGAATCCAAAACATTCCAATGTTGAACACGCCATAGGCAATAAAACCAAGAAGATTATAGCAGACGAAATCAAAGTTCAAACCAATAACACTGAATGGAACGAAAAACAAACATTATTTAGTAAAAATCAGAAAAAGTTCCCATTCCATGCAGTATACAAGATGACAAAAATGTTGTTAAAATGGTGCTGCTGGACATTTTTCATCACTGATAATTGTACAGTATATTGATAAGTCCAATTTCAAATCCTTTGTCCCACCTTCATTAGATATTATTCATTGTGGCTGCACGTTTCATCTCAGCTATCTCTATTGGACGATTACTTAATTATACAAAAATTAATGAGCTCAATCACCGTGACCGTGCACAAATTAACATAAACTCAGACAAAAACATAATACAATGACTTCTAGTCAGTTTCCAGACCATCATATCTTGACAGACCATGAGAAAATGAAGTCATTACTACTTAGTACCAAATCAGCAAATGTATTCCATACATTCCATGCTCGTCTGTTTATTTCAAAACTTCAGATAAGGAAACTCCTACTGATTCAGGCAAGATCTCTAATGAAATATTTCCAAATTTATAAACAAGCTGTTCGGAAGATTGCTTTGAATTTTAGGTTAACCTAGGTTTAAACTAACCCATGCAGCTCTAGGGCCGGCTGTTTTAAAGGTGGATAAGCGCTAACCCTGGGTTAAAGTTTAGCCTGCTGTTTTAATTTGTGTGCTTCTACACGTCTGTTTATTTCAAAACTTCAGAGAAGTAAACTCCTATCGATCCAGACAAGATCTCTGAAGGAATATTTCCAAATTTATAGACAAGCTGTGAGGAAGTTTGCTTCGAATTTTAGGTTAACCTAGGGTTAAACTAACCCAACTTTGAACAACCGCCCCTGAACAACTGGCCTTAGGACAATAATGCCAGTATACAATGTATATAAAGGCCAGTTTGAAACATTCAAAATTGTATCTGAAGTTCATTCCAAACGGCCTACCTTTTTCTTGACCAATTCACGTACACCTATAAAACAGAAATATATAAATATACATGCAGTTAGTACTATATATAGAAATCCATGCAAGAACGTAATTTGGTTGTTTCATGCATTACTGCAAAACTATAGTCTGCTTTACCTGGGGATAAAATGAGATCGACCAAGCGACGAAGTAAATCCATCCAATCACCATATTTAAGATCACCAAAGTATTGGAATGAACCACATGCACCTTGACTTTAAAACTGTGAAGACTAATTCATTGAGAATAATAAGAAAACAATTAAATTCGAATTATTTTCAGACAGTGGCGGGAGGCACACCTTAGCCACCTCTCCAGTCCAGAAATTAATAAGTCGGAACATTTTTAGATGTACTATGGTTGATGCTTACTTTAATCCGGCTACGATTCCCAAATATTTCCTATACGAGTGAGGGCAGCGCACTAGTACAATGGTTAAATCCAGAGAACACTTAAGGGGGTCTTCCACCCTAAAAACATTTTTTTCAATTTAAAGGTTTTATCATCATATTTGAGTCAAATATGATGGAATATCCTCAGCTGACGCAGGATCAGTAACTTTTACATTCGTCGTCGCCATAGTAACAAAGATAGGCCTCGCTATAGGGTAAAATATAGGGTTTGCTCCAAAAATTATGTGAGCCAAACTAATTTACCGAGGACTTTAGAAACAGCTTTAATGACACTTAATACATCAATCTATGTCATGAACCTAAAAAAATATACAAGTAATATAATAAGGCCTTCATATTTTACTTTTTTAAAATTATATGAAGAAAGGAGTTCTTATAAGGCTACTCTTGCAATGTATATTGCTGATATATGAAGTTTTTTAGGTCCATGACATGGCTATGTAACAAGCAAATAAACTCTGAAAATTTCGAACGAATTGATTCAGTATATGAACAGTAGGAGAGTTTTTAGTATTTCGCAAAATGCTCATGTGAGAAAAGCGATTTTAAACTTTTTGCATATATTAGAATAACTTAGATAGAACAATATAATTGAAAATGGAACAATAGACTAAACCAATCGCATATCTTTATCGCTCCGGGCAAAATCGTGGTTTTACCCTACGAAGGTGTAGAATTTGCTGGATTTCTCTGGTTTACGGTACATTTTCGTTCTTAAAATTACACGGATTTTATAAAGAACGCTATAAAGACTACATTTTTACGTTTTTCTAAAAAATAACGAATATTGGAAAATTTGGGTGGAAGACCACCTTAACACTGAGTGGGTAAACTGTTAAATTCATCAACAACTTAACATCGGTAGATACTGTACTGTATAACTATATACTCGAAGTCTGTGGGTTGGTTTCAAATATTTATCTGTAAAACACTATGGAAATATTTGTTGCCAATTCTTTGCTCCGAAACTGCGTAGTGATTGACCGATTGTGCCACACTCGGAAACTGCCGATTAGTCATGCAACAATCTACCCGATACCGATTTTAAAATGACGTCATAATGTCAGTCAACCGGGTAAAGGTGAGACTATTCATTTCGATTTTTTAATGATAATTTCCAACGTAACATGTTACTGTAACCAAAGTCCATTCATAAATGGCAAGCTTCACGCATTAATTCCGTCGCGGCAACATATTGCATTAAAACGCAACGTATATCAACGCGCAATGTATATAATTTTTTAAAGTGCGTATTTTCTCAACAATCGGTTTTAGACAAGCGGAAATAAAAAAAATTCTACCGATTCCGATTGCCAACCGATAACTAAAGGCAAATATCGGCCTGATTATCGATCAATCACTATTCAAGAGGATACAATCATTATGATTTATGTTTGCGCAAGCGAGCCATCCCAAGCAAGCAGGCTGATTTTCTCATGTAAACGAAAGGTGAAAAGAATAGTTCCCCATGTTTGGCTCACATGCATGAGCACCCTCCTAAGGAACGGACCATCAGAAAAGTGTTGGGTGGGGTGGGGTGGGGTGGGGTGGGGTGGGGGGACAAAAAAGGTTCGCGCAAGCGAAAAAGAGAGACAAAAATTCATGGAAAGAGGAAACCAAAGAAAAATAACTTTAAATTCTGCAAAAAATTCTTGCACAAGCAGACGGTGGAAAAATTATGCGAGCTGAAAATTCACCACCCACATTATTTCTATTGTGTTGCTACATTGCTACAACTGGTAAAGGTTCGTGCCAACTATATCTTGTTTGTAAACTATCGTATCTAAGGCAACACGTACTTGCTGATATTAACAGATGACGTTGCATTGAAGATAACGTAAGTCTCTCCAGCATCCTGACCATATACATCGACGTAGGCAGAACTTCTCTTTGTAGTAAAAGTGACCTGGATAAAAAAGCAAAGCTTAAACTCAAATATTGCCCACTCAACCATTCGTTTCAATTCGAGTTTTGCAATATCGAAAATGAACCAAGGTTGTGGTTATCTGCCTCAGTCTTGCTTGATTATTCGGATATCATAAAAACCTGATCCAATCGCCATTTGTTACATTCATGTATTTCCTTATAAGGCCTAACAAAAAACATCCAGCCTGCATGCAGTTCCGATTTCACATCCTGATAAAATAGGATAAGTAGGTCGGAAAACAATTTTTTGGAATCGTTTTTGCTTGATATTGGTTAGCAACAGCCATGAGTGTGACAGGTGGCAATGCCAGAACACATAAACAACTCAACTTGGTGTAACGTTGTAAGGTGCAAACAACCCAACCACATCCCAATCTAACAACAAAACATTAAGATCGGCACAAAAAATAGGGACGGTCGGGAAACGGGAACCACAGGATATTTTTTTTGTCAGGGCTAATATCCAACAGTATATACTTACATTTTCTGAAGTTGTAGCAACGTTGTGCTTTTCCGTATCAACCTTTATAAGCACACTCTTTAATTTTTGCTGTCTAAAAACAATCAAATAAGACGAGCATGGCATTTAGGCATCGTTAAAATGCGCGAGCATGCCAGTGCCGCTTGCTGATCCACTTTTTGAATTCACATTTTTGCATTCACATTTGTGCAGGCAAATTTTCAACCTCGTTTCCAGGAACATTGGCAAATTTCCTGGGACATTGCGGGAACAGTACGGTTTTCTAACCCAGATTAGCTACAGATAGCAATACAACATCCGCCATGTAGATCTAACATACAATTCAATGGTAACTCCGAATAAAGTAAGCATCTTGATTCAGCGTTTTGATGATGACTAAATAAAGTTGAAACGTTGAATCAAAATGCTTACTTTATTCGGAGTTACCGTTGTATTGTATTTTATGAAAATACTCAGTGGTTCCCGCAATTATTAGATCTAACACTTTTATAACAAATATGGCAACACTGATTTGTACAAAAATGATTCTCAAATTTTCATGTCTATTACTATATTTTTGACATGCTAGGCAGCAGATACATCTTACTTACCTCAGCCCTGATAAAGAAAGTCTAAATGACGTTTTATGTCCAACTTGTATTTTATCTGGCTTACTATCAGTTCCTAGATCACATGTACTTCCAGACACTACAGCATAAAAAAGTGATGCCAATTAGTTGATTAGACGATCACCTGAAAACGTAGGTTATTTTTGGATATTTTCTGGGTCTGTTTTTACCTAGCTAATCTGGTCAACCTTGAGTTAACCTAGTAAACAGTTTGAGAAGAGCACAGGGAGTGAAATACGTTACTTAGCTTCTATGCAATATAGTTGTACTATTTCCTAAGGTATACCAGGGCGCAGTAAAACACTGTGTTTTACTGCGCCCTGGGTATACTGTAGGCAAATGCAATCAAACTAACGATACATATACCTTCAAACAATCCAAAATACTTCAAATATCTTTACAACTACGCTAAAATAATCACGGAAATACAATCTACGATATTTTTACTATATACTAACAATATTTTAACGTACAAAACAAATTTGTAATGCGAGAAAAATACGAAAAGTTTTTGAAATTGTTTTCAATTTCTGAATGGGACGATGCTGAACTCGCGCTCGACGTTTTTGATGGCGTTTCAAATGACGAATTTCCAATCTCATTGGCTGTCTTTTTCGACGTTTTAAAACCGTCAATCAGCACTAGCCCGTGTTTACGTACGAGCACAGAGTCACAGAATAACAGAATAAGAAGGTACAGTGCAGTAATTATAACTTTAATGACTCCATCGTCATGTGATTACATCATCTGACTACATCATCATCTGACTACATGATACATCATCATCTGACTACATCATCATCTGACTACATCATCATCTGACTACATCATCATCTGACTACATGATACATCATCATCTGACTACATCATCATCTGACTACATCATCATCATCTGACTACATCATCATCTGACTACATCATCATCTGTCTACATCATTATTTCTCTACATCATCATCTGACTACATCATCATCTGACTACATCATCATCTGACTACATCATCATCTCTCTACATCATCATCTGACTACATCATCTGACTACATCATCATCTGACTACATCATCATCTGTCTACATCATTATCTCTCTACATCATCATCTGACTACATCATCATCTGACTACATCATCATCTGACTACATCATCATCTCTCTACATCATCATCTGACTACATCATCTGACTACATCATCATCTGACTACATCATCATCTGTCTACATCATTATCTCTCTACATCATCATCTGACTACATCATCATCTGACTACATCATCATCTGACTACATCATCATCTCTCTACATCATCATCTGACTACATCATCTGACTACATCATCATCTGACTACATCATCATCTGTCTACATCATTATCTCTCTACATCATCATCTGACTACATCATCATCTGACTACATCATCATCTGACTACATCATCATCTCTCTACATCATCATCTGACTACATCATCTGACTACATCATCATCTGACTACATCATCATCTGTCTACATCATTATCTCTCTACATCATCATCTGACTACATCATCATCTGACTACATCA
>CACRXK020014670.1:0-11728 GCA_902702795.2 Paramuricea clavata
TATACGTTCTCGGCATCGATTCCCGGAAGTAAAAAAGCCTTTATTTTGTTTTCTTGTAATAAATAATCACTACCACGTATGCTCGAATAACTCATGATAATTTCAGCCTTGGGTTGAAACGATTACATGACAAAATTTTGAACCCAGGGCTGAGTTCAACCCCGGGGTTGAAATTTCAACCCTGCTAGCTGAAGCAGGGTTGAAATTTCAACCCCAGGGTTGAACTCAGCCCTGGGTTGAAAATTTTGTCATGTAATCGCGCGTTTGATTTTGATAGAGTTTTGTATTACAGACAGGACTGAAATTTCAACCCGGTAAACAGGGCTGAGTTCAACCCCGGGGTTGAAAATGCTCCAAATGGGTCATGTAATCGTTTCAACCCAGGGCTGAAATTATCATGAGTTATTCGAGCATACATGGTAGTGACTATTAGTATTACAAGAAAACAAAATAAAGGGTTTTTTTACTTCCGCGAATCGATGCCGAGAACGTATAGTATTACACTATTACGTTTCAACCCCGGGGTTGAAATCGTCCATGTAATCGCAAAAAATTTCAACTCGGTTAACAGGGCTGAGTTCAACCCCGTCGAATTTTTGGTCACGTCGAAGACAATAGATAATGATTAATGAGATGATAAACCTCATTAAGTTTCATTATCTATTGTTTGAATTGCATTCGGCGCGACCGAAATTCGACGTATAAAACGGGCCTAAAGGCCATGTTACACGGTGCAATTTTTCTTGCAACTTGCGTTGCAATTCTACTCTTGAGAGATGTCAATTAGTGAAATCAGTGAAGAATTTTCGATATGTTGAGAAAACATCAGCGGAGTATGATGTAAGCTTTTAAAAACTAGCACTAGGCAATACTATACACGTGAAGGTTTATAAGAAGTCTTTTTATTTATTTTGATAAGGAAGCCGTTTTATTTGTTATTCATAATTCAACTATAGATTTTTTGAAACTTACGGCAATTAATGTTGAGAATATTGAAAATGCGCATTTTGTTTCGAACGGAATTTTGAATTACTAGCAAAAATGAAAACTTAGCGCATTTTACGACACACGAAGACACACGACTTTGTACTCACGATACATGACGGAAGAATGATTTCAATGCTACTCACAAGATGTTCCCAATTTGCCAATGTTATACTAAATAAGAGACTTAACTTTTTACACCTTTAGTTCTTGTCGACACAACTGCGAAATCGTAAATCCCTGTTCTCAGGAATTTTTAAACGGGGACGAATTTTTGGGCTTCTATGGTTTTACTCGCACGCGCGCCGTGTCACACGCTATATACTTGGCCAATAAGAAGCGCCTGTAGCCGGAGGTTACGAGATTAAATTTTCTAATTTCCTAAAATTTTTATCATGGGATGAAAAACTATGTTTAATTTAATATAATTATTGTACCCAAATGTGTTTTGGGAGGTTTTTCCTTTCATGTGCAACTTATGTTTTCAATTTTTCGATTGGGACTATTCTACAATGAAGTATTCTTGGATACTGTAATTTAAATACATATGAAGACGAAGAAATAGCATTTATCGGGACTGAGAAGCGCCGAGGGCATTGCAATGGCGGCATATTTGACGAAATATCGATGGACAATTGAGATCTTGGGATTGAAATCATCTTAATATATTAAATTAAGCATATAGCTTTTCATCCCATGATAAAATTTTGTAGGAAATAAGAAAATTTAATCTCTGCCAGGTATATTAGTTATTTCATGCATAATTAGCAGTTGACCTGGGGTGGTGCATGGTCATTTTCTTGTAAAATATTATACTTAAACAAATTTTTCCTTCAAATAACCACCCCTAAAAGCAACCCTTCTAAACACTATAACCACTTCAGAAAGGCTTTTGCTTTTCGGAAGTTAGAGCTACGTCGGCACTGCTGTTTCCGGGCGGGATCATTTTCAGGACAGGACGTTCGTCCCAGATTCAGGTTTTGGCACATATGCCATGTTGACCGCCATGGTCATTTTACCCAATCTCGTTCCCCGAGCCTGCGATCTTCGGGAAGGAACGCGAGGCTCTGGGATAATCCGTTGCCTGAAGCCAGGAATCCTGGCTAAGATTGAACTACGCATTCCATTTCAACGGCCAATCAGATTCGTCACTGAAACGAATTATCCCAGAGCTTCACGTTCCTTCCCGAGGATCGCAGGCTCGGGGAACGAGATTGCATTTTGCCCTAAAACAGTTGAGATTGCCTGTGGTAAATGAAACGCATACAAACTCCTATACAGCTGCTAGACTTGAAAATAACACTGTAAATAGTGTTTTGGATATTGATTCGACTATTATATTGATAAGGAGCGTGTTTGGGAGGGAAGCGGAAGTAGAAGGCCTGGCTTGCGAGGTTGAAAGGGATGGTCCCAGGAGAAACAAGAGGATGATTCGCATCGGGAAAAGACCTTTTAACTGGACCTGAGTGTGGAACCCACGTGGGAAAAACATGAACAAGCAGCGACAAAAACAAACCGACGACAAAGGGTGCATGGGAATTGGGGAAACATGGGCGAGAAGCTTGAAGCAGCTGATCGCGAACGCCTCGTTGCTATAGCTCTCATTATATATATTAACATTATATATTCATACAACAACTTGTTATGCGTAACAATCTCCCTTAATTCCCAGTTAACTTCCTTTTATTGTGCCAATAAAATAAATTTAAGGTAAAGCACTATTAAAATTTTCTAATTTCAACTTGATCAGTGTCCTGAACATTTATTGTGCGTATCCCAAAATATTTAATTATTCACCCTAGTATGTATTAGTGCTAGTTTTTTCAGCCATTATTCAGATTAAGTCGCCAACAACAGAACATTGATTTACAAAGACATGCAACGGAGAATGTTATTTGTCCTGTAGTGTGCCGACTGTTGTAGACTGATACATACATAAAACTAATAATTATTATTAATTACTAGCTATGTCTACTTCCCAATACTTGCTAAAAGCGCTCCTATAAAAGCGCAGCTGCAGCCTATACAGTTGTCTGTGCTACGTCTACAAATAGAACCAAAATGTATCATTATAATGCAATAAGTTAGTTTTGAATTGGAAATGCTCCAGGTCCTCGCAAC
The DNA here is from genome assembly GCA_902702795.2 of Paramuricea clavata. Lineage (NCBI taxonomy): Eukaryota > Metazoa > Cnidaria > Anthozoa > Malacalcyonacea > Plexauridae > Paramuricea > Paramuricea clavata. Next base: position 3,106 of record CACRXK020014670.1, read on the forward strand.
TCTTCGATGAATCGCAGAACTAAATTCTTGGTTACATGTGGCATTAGACAAATATGGGAATAGATCCTTTGTTCGAACGTACCATCCACTGTTTTTACTTTCATCGGTTCTGAACCCAAAGAATAACGGAGCACGATATCTTCTCTTGGTTGTCTGAAATAAACAAACAATGAACCCGGTGCGTGTGATAACCACAAGTCCAAGGAAAGTTCCTTTTGCAGCTCTTGTAACTTTTTCAGTGAAAAGGCCAACATTTGCACTCCACTTACGGCTATTTCTTTAAAATCGTCGTAAGATTTCTTTGAAAGCAGATCCCACATGACTAATACACTGTGTCCGCCTCTGGAGCCGGACAGAGTGCTATCAAGGCCACCAATACACAAAGGATTGTTAGGCGATTTCACTTGATCCTTCTTTCTCATCATAAATACTGCAGCAGGAACAGGACAGCCAAACCACTTGTGTAGACTCATTGCAATAGATTTCACTTCAGGAATACGGAAATCAAACACGGGCAAAACATTTGGAAACATGTTGCGAACCAAACCTTGATTTATTGCCATCTCAAGAAACCGGAGATGGGCTCCACCTAAGGCACCGTCAACATGAAACCAAAATCCATTGCGAGTATCAGATTTAGTTGGGTGTTCTGGAGAATATACACGGCGTTCATACATGCCATGTTCTTTCAAAATGGGCACAAGTTCACTGATGGCAGCTTGTGGATTGTCGTTAGCTCCTTTGAATGTGGTACCACATGTAAAACTACCAGCGGAGGAAAGCCTCTCGATACGAAGGCGGTGACGAGTTTCACTAGACATGGGATGCTAATTGAGCCATCAGTTTCAACGGGCACTGCACGTGGCCAACCGTTTTGATTCAGGAATTCGTCGTTGAAACTGGTAGGGTAGTCATCGGGATATTTCAACGGACAAGGAAAATTTCCACTGCCAAGATCTCGGAATGTTTTGATCTGTAACACTCGTAATGCCTTTTCAAATCCGTGATAACTTTCTTCAGCGAGGAACACAACTGGTATAAAATTGTTTGGACTGTCCTTCACAAGTGGCACATTTTCAGTGTGGTGATCGTGAGACGAAACGTACGCGTTCATACGGGGATTATTTGATCTATTAACTACAGAATGCCCGTTATCTTCCCAGATTGGTCGAGTTTCATGGGTATCAAGGTCTCTTCTGTTTGGGGATTTGGAGCTGTCAGGATCTACTATATGATCATTGAGTGGCATGCCTGCCAAATAATCCCTTGCATTAAACAAAGCGAGAAGGTTGCCTTCACTGCTGCCATTGGATGTAATGTACCCCCAGTATGCGCGTTCTTCCTCATTTGAAGCATCGGATTGCTGTATCCCCCATAGCTTAGCAAAATAATCGAGAACGGCACACTCCATGACTTTAGTGCTCGTAGCGTGTTGTGAAGATGGTGAGAATGGATCGCCACAATTATTGAGTGCGATATCCAAGAATGGTTTTGTTCTTTCGGAATCAAAACTTTGGTTAGCCTGAAAACCTAGGAATGTATTTTGATAGGAGAATAAGTGGTTGTGGAGTTTGTTCCAAGTAGATTCTCTTTGCTCAGGTAAAAGGCCATTTTCTGACAGCCTTGCATCTTCTTTGCGAAGTACGGGATACCAATGGTACTTATCAGGGACGTTACAACCACTATTTCTCTCTCGTGCAGTATACATGGTTCTAAACAAACAGTTCATTTGCAGTTCAGTGTCAAGAGTTGAGATTAAATTAATAGAGTTGGAGTGATTAATAAATACTGACAGACACATAAATGTCATTGATTGGGTATAAAACGCCGAATTAATGAATTATATGAATATGCGTATAGTGGAATTTTATGCTATAAAAGAACATATAGGCCGTGGAAGATTAGTTCGTTTGCTCTCTCCTCCGTAGAGGCTTCTGTTGGCTATGATTACGATTAGTATTGAGATACATTTCACTACACTTTACATGGCGGGTCTTGGAATACGAGCGGAGCCGCTGGGCGAAGGAGCGCAGGCGGGAAAGGGCGAAGAGGTTTGTTTGGGGAGGGGGGCTAAACAAACTTTAGTTGGAGTCTATATTTGGAAATCATTAGAATTATAGACTCTCTGAATAGCTTTTCATGCGTTCTCGAGAGGATTTAACACGCAGAAATCTCGATGTAACCTTCTACAACAACTGATTCGTGATTCAAGTCATATATGAGGAGGAATTATAAGTATAATGTATATTGTTATATAGTTAGTGTCCAAGTTCAATTTTTCTGTTTGCCGATTGGTCAAAACCATGTCACGTGCCGGTCCACAAAACGTCATGTTCGGCAACCGGTCCGCAATCAAACATTTATTGACCTGTCAATAATAAAATGGGTGCAATACGTATGCGTGTCCGTCATCAAGTTCCAAAGTTCATTTTTAAAACTTTTTACTAAACATTTACGGCGTTCCATTTATCCAGTTTTGGTTTCAAATTAAGTTCACTCCAATAACCGGTGAATTATTCATACTTTGACACTTATATACTATAGGGACCGGTCATAAAGTAACTGCTAGGGTGGGCTGGAGTGATTTGGGACGGCCATGGAAAATCTTTCAGCAGTTTCGATGGGCCGCCAATCTTTTTGTATGTCCACGGTTGGGCCACCAAACAAAAACCCATGCATGTCTACTTCAAAAAATAAAGATATTAATAATCAAAGTAAACAAAACTATCCAAATTATCAAATGCAAATGATGCTATTGAAGCCAGTATTTTGTTTATACAACGACAAGAAGTGGTTGAATCATAGCAAATACAACCAACTGGAGAGCAGCTCATGCAGTATCAATGTGCCGGTTGGTCAAGCTTGGTGGAATTATGTATGTCAATACAGTACCGTGTATATTTTACAATGTTCATACCTGCAAGTTTTTTTTATTATAAAAGTGTATTTTCCCAATTTAAATTGGGTGGGTCATGAAAATTTTTTTGTAAGATTAGATGGGCTTTGAAATTTTTATCTACATCCTAAGATGGGTCGCCGAACTTATTGGCAAAATTTGTGATTTACCTCCAGCCCACCCTAGCAGTTACTTTATGACCAGTCCCATATAACAAAACACTTATTTACTGAGACCTTGGGAAAGCAGTGTGTTTTGTGGCCCCTCGACCGCCGTTGTTGCGGTCAACGGCGGTCTCGGGTCCACAAAACACACTGTTTCCCTCGGTCTCAGTAAATAAGTGATAATTATTATATACATAAGGTCTGTATATGAGGTATTCTGCAATCTGATTGGTTCTCTCCTGCCAGGATATTACATATTAGCTCATATCCTTCTAGTAGAGAAAAACAAAATGGCGGCTCAAATTGAATTTCCGACGTTTCCGAACAAAAAATGGCAAGTTGTCAGTGGCGGAACTACTAGGGGCCCAACCTGGCCGAAAGCAGGGGCCCTGGAGAAGGAACTTCTTAGGGGGCCCTTGGCTAATATCAAATAATACAAATATTGTATTTTAATTAAAAGTGTGAAAATATGATATATTTGTCTTAGATGCAAAAAGCTCTGTATAACACCAATGTTCAATTGTAACGAGTTTATACCATAATTTTTAAATCGACGTTATTTGATAGAATTTTCAAAATGTCAATTAGTGAAAGCATGCATCGTTTATGTTATTTGATAATTATTTTAATGCACCTCACGTCCTCGCCCCGTGTTTCCTCGTGTTATTAATTATTTGCCTACGAACTAACGAAAGGTATATGAATTATTTATCTTTTTGACTTCAAAGTTTTATTAAAATTTAGAATTTTAACATATCTTCGTAATATGATTTAGGTACCGCGCTAGTCCGGGCCCCTCGTATTAGTCGGCCTGCCAAGGTGGCAAAAAGTGCCTCTAAAGAGAGTTGATGGCAACTTTATGTTCAAAGCCTTGGTGAACAAGACTATATGTGTTACACTTAATACGAAAAATAAACAATACCACTATAGAAAGATCGCAAAAACTATATATAAGGCAATTAAGCGACTAGTGCGATTTTTCAAGCCGGTTTTGAATTAAAGATGGTTAAAGTTAATTTTTTGCGATCTTTCTAGTGGTATAGTTTATTTTTCGTATAAGAGAACATGAGATTTTACATTTTTTGCCATTATAGTAATTTAGTAGGCAAAATTTTAAAATTCTCAAATTTTAGGCTATAAAGCAAAAATCAGAAGTGACATATATATAGTCTTGTTCACCAAGGCTCAAACTATAAGAAAATGCCTGTTACCAGCTTCTAACATAAAATTGCCATCAAATTGTACAAAATGATGACCAGCCGTCCATATAATGGCCAGCCGTCCATACTGAAACTATAGCGAATTCGCATGCATTTACCCGATAAATCACGTCTAGCTTTTCACGACCGGATGGTCATCAAGAAAAGACTATATACGAGCGATAAAAACAGATTACTCGACATCAGGACTGAAGTTCCTGAAGCAATATAGTAAAGGACGTGAAAGCAAATCTGAGGCTATAGGCTAGTATAGTGTAAGCACTCTGGAATTTCTTCTTTCACTTATTATCTGGGGAAATATTGTTACTGCACTTAATCTCAGTGCATCTAAAGATATGCAAGCATTTGATATGGATCTTGGCAAGTCATCCTCCGATCGGGAAGAGCACTAAATTCAGATAAAGAAATAAGAATGGAAAAAGATTTAAAAAAATCCATTGTCCTTGCTCTTAAGTTTGGACTTCCTGTTTCATTTGTTGAAAAAAGATCTAGAACAAGAAGGGTTCCCAGATTCTTTGACGAAGGGGCCACAGACGAGCATTGACGCAAAAACAAAATTCCGCGTGGAATTGTTCTTTCTTACAATTGATACTATTACTTTAAAGCTAGAAGAACGTTTCAAAGGCCAGCATTGGAAGATGGCAAGAAAATAAGAAGTGCAGCTTGCGTATACGTACTCAAGCATTATTTGCGAAAATGAAATCACCAGCACCTATATATTCCAAGTTGGTATTAGCAATAGTTATTTTTCTGTCTCTGCCCGTTACTGTTGCCACTGCCGCTAAGCGATCATTTTAATAGTAAACTTAATATTATAAAAAAGCTATTTACTAGGATCCACAATGGCATATAGGAAAGATTTAATGCACTAATTGTTGTAATTTCTATATTGAAGTTGAAGAGGCAAAAAGTTTGAAATTGACAAAACGATTGATATCTTTGAAGAGAAAAAGACCGGATCAACTAAATTTAAAAGTTAACTGAAACAATTTGGTTGCAATTAATTAAATTGTGTTCGCTTACGCCTTGTCAGTATATTAATTGTTATGAACCATGTTGTTGTTGCTGTTGCTGTTGCTTAAGCAATAGAAAATGAAGCTGTTTTTTTGCTGTGTTTACAGGGTTATAATTGATGCAGTAATAGTTATATTCGGCGGTAGCTATGATATACTCTCCCAAATTTTGTTGCAGAATTTGGCGCAATATTTGGACCTTGTGTTCCTCATGTTCGTCCAAAATTCAATTCGTAGGGTTAGCATTGTAAAAGAAATTGGGGAAGATGTATAATCAAGGGGTCGTCCCGACTACTTCAACCGGGGGCCCATAACTGAAGATTTCCGCCACTGCAAGTTGTTCGCTTTTTCTAGCCTTTACAGGATTAAAACACAATGAAAAAACTCCCACAAATTGTTTACAGGTTAGCAAATGAATTTTTATATTTAAAATGGTTAAAAATATATATTTTTGAAAAAATAATCGGCCGAAACTGCGAAAGAGCGAAGATGAAAACATATTAAACAAAATAGAAAAATATTGAAAATATACGAAAAGCAAAGTCTGCAGTGAATTCAGACCTTGTGTATATAATAAAACAGTTAAACAGTTATTCCACTCACTCTCGTCAAATATGAGCGATAGCCGATTCGGCGCTACGCGCCTCATCGGCTACCAGCTCCGGCATATTCGACTCGAGTTCGTAGAATAACTGTTAAATATCTTAGAAATTCCTATCTCTAAAAATCGTTTCGTGTCCCGCTTAAAGTTAAGCCATTATGCATTAACATTGTTCTCTACAGATACCCATGTGTGATGTGTCTGTCGTGACAGCACTAGCACATTATTATTATTACGCTTTCCTTCAAACTTTTAGCTCTTGGACCTTGGTCGCAATGAAGAATTTCGACACAAATAAATTACGCAAAGTAACTTAACTATAAATACTGACAAACACTTTTAGGATCTTGATTTTAGAAGAAGCTTCACGATTTCTGAGCTAATAGCGATAAAGTAAACTATGTTTTCGAGGGGGCCAAATTTCCGAAGAAGTATATTTCCTAGGAAATTTGGCCCGGGGGCCAAATTAAACCTGAATTAAATTACAGCTGAATCATCAAATCTTCGGATGGTGCAATAGTGCTATCAATAAATTTTATCTAGGGCCTGTCAACAATTAGTTATATCGAGTGAGATATCCAAAATCCTGATGTCTAATGTATGATCCTAGCTTGCAATGCTTTTTTATACACATTGCAATATTATTGCAATACGGTGTGATATCGGCGAGGATATCTGCGCAAACCGCAAATTATGTACATGCAGTTGTCGTATTACTTTGTTTATTTATTTATTTATTTATTTATTTACGAGCTTTGTCATAAATGACTGGTGATCCCTACTGGGCTTAAGCCTGGTTTCCCGATGATCGTAACTCGTAATGGTCATAAAAATAGAGTCACGATCTTTCTCAGCGGCCAGAGTTTATAATAGTTTATACCTGTAAACCACATATAAACTCATAAGTATTCTCTAGTTACAATCACTCCGCGTACAGTTCTAAAGTGTTGTATTTCGGCTGATGAGAAACATCGTGACTCAATCTTTACGACCGTTACAACCATATATATGGAAACCAGACTTTATTGCCCCATTCACAGGGCAACAACATAACATGAATAACATAGCATGAATGGCACCATGCTATTTCAAAATTACACCCATTATGCCAGCGTAGGTAGTGAAAATAACACCAGAAAGTTTAGATAGAGAGGAATTAGACTACCTGAAAAATACAAGCGAAACTTCAACGTTTCGAGCGAACGCCCTTCGTCGGGAAACTTCAACGTTTTGAGCAAAATTTTGCTTGTATTTTTCAGATAGTTGAATGAATGCCTCTAAAGGTCCAGAGTCCAGACACACCGGACGCGATTCGACAACGCGACGCGATTTTTTGCTTTTCACTGACCAGCCGATTTTGATCCTAGTTTAAATTGTCCAAATATTTAGAAGCTCTATAACATTTTGAGTTATTTGGTCTACATATCTTTTAAAAGTTGCTCTCGTTGGATGTTTTATTAACTTCCAAAAACTAAAAAATCGCGTCGCGTTGTCGGAATCGGGTCCGATGTGCCTGGACCTTAAATCCGCGGCATTCCGGGTCAAAAGTTATAAATTCTCTATCTAAACTTTCTCAGGATAGTGATACATAATTATAGGACTATGGTTTACCTGCTGCCGTTAGTCGCTTTATACTGGCAAGTCTCAATTTATATCCACGATTCTTCATCTAAAACGTACCGCTATGTTGACAACATTAATTTCGTAAGCTCCAGTCAAAAAGCCGTTCATGCGTGCAACTGTAACGTTTTGATTGGCTGGACTTAATCCTTGATCTTAATTGGAAATCTGAGTTTCCGTTGTCCGTATAGGTTCCTATTCCAAATAACAATTAGTCTAATTGCAACTATAGTATCAGGGTTTTTTCCACTCATCATCAAAAACCAACTCGTAAGCTCGCTGCGAGTGCTCGTATCTAATTAACATAAACTGTCGAGCATTGTGAGTGAATGAAAGTAGTAAAATTTTAGTAAAATTTGCTTAATGACTTACAAATACAAAATATTTTTTGTTGAGTTTGAATGTTTAGGGATTTTCTGAACTTTTTGGATATTGCATCTAATTTGATGGAATTTGATATGTTAATATTTCTTATCATTATTTGCCAATATCCAATGCATTATGTACTATATATTTAGAAATCCTCAGAAATTCCTCATAAATCTCCCTAAAATTTGAATTTCCTTAGGTAGTAGGTGTCCTGAACAAGCCCGTAGCTGGCTCTCAATTTCTGGGGGGGCACTACTCACTCGAGAAAGAATGTTACCAAACGTTTGAGATGAAAATTTACACAATTTTCCACAAAATTTACAGAATTTTTTCCATTATTACAATTGGTTCCCAGGCCCTTTATCTCAATTTTTCATACCCGATTTCCGAGTGGGGGGGCACTGTCCCACCGAGTGGGGGGGCACTGGGGCACTGCCCCCCCCAGGCCCCCCCCCCAGCTACGGGCCTGGTCCTGAAAGATAAAGAAACAACTTGTCTTTCATTTGGATAATCTACTATACACAGCTGCTTTTTGGATTAATTTGCAGGTAATGTTAGATAGCGAACTCAACCGCGCGCCATCGCCTGCATTGAAGAATCCAGAGTACCTCGCAAGACCTGAAAATCGCCACCGACAGAAAAAACGACCAGCTGGATCTGGATTTCGAGATAAACGAAGACCATTTACCAGCAGGTTTCTTGCAGTCAGATCTAATAGACTAATAGTATTGTACATGGAC
>CACRXK020014671.1:359-12879 GCA_902702795.2 Paramuricea clavata
TTTTTCTTTTGCCCCCCCCCCCCCCCCCCTCCCTATCACTTTTCTAATGGTCCGCCCCTTAAATATAATTATAAACTGAAAAGCATAATTATAGGACTCAAAAGCAGCGTTGCCAACTGTAATTTTGTAAAAATCCCAAGTATAAAGCTCCCAAAAAATCCCGATGTTTCCACTTTTTAAGTCATTATAATTTAGGTGGTTTTCGCGCCAATTTCGGGTAAGATAGCCTCGTACGTCATGTTACCATTTTTGAGCCGAAAATGGTAACAATTTTCGCACGTAATACAAACATATACAAAATTTGCAAGTTAGACTATATTTTCCAAGCTTTACAACATTTCGCAACCAAATTTCGCCATTTTAACAAATTTCATTTAATATGTTCTTTTTAGCTGTGGTGTTTGATTCCTTTCCCTTTGTTTAGATTGAAATTTATTCTAACATGCAAGTTGTCCATTGAGAAATCTTAGTTTATGTAGTATATTCTAAGAACGAACTTTGTTCACATGTGTAACTGATTGGTAAAAGATTGTGGTTAGCGAGAATGAGGGGAAATTATTCAAATTTTACATAAACATTAGTGTCTGTAGCGTTCTCTTATTTCAATTACAGTAATCTCAACATCAATAATAATACAGTACAAACCTTGCTTTCTTTTCTGACAATCAATCTGCCTCTATCTACCTGTGCTCGTAGTCACATGCTTGCCCAGATCCGGTATAATGTCCTGAATAACTCTGTTATGTGAAGTACTATATAATCTGATCACTATTGTGTCCACGGGTAGCCACAATCGACGGAAAGTTATCACTTTTTGTTGTTATTCTTTTGTAGATCGTGGAGGAATTGCGCATTGGCAGGGTAATATGCACTCTTTGTAACTGGAAACTTTTCAACTCGAGCTCAATATAATATCTTTGTTTTGCAATTACAATTCGTATTTTTATAATTTTCCTGACAAGATATGCATGCATGCATGCACTGTCTGTACACAATACATTCCATTTCTGTGGAGGTAGCGAATGATTTTTAGGGCTTATGCCGCCAGTAGTTGTAGCATTTGAGTTTGCGCGTAATATTATTCAACTCAACAAGGCTTTGAAACGCAGTTCATACCCCTTAGAGTACGGAGCCCCCTAATTTCTGCCGTCATGGAGGACTGGAACCGAAAAACACACTGGGCTCTGGGATGCCAGTGTACAACATTATGCTCGATTCATATTACAAACACAAAACGACTACGTCGTTATAATAAAAAATACTTTATTCATTACCAGATAAGCGATAAAGAAAACGAGTTACGAATACAGAAGCTGATGTCAGAGAAAAATGACCAGGAAAGATTAAAGGTAACTGCTCCCCCCGGATAACAACAAAATGTGGCATGAAAAAAATGTGGCATGTCACTGAGCAGTCACTGCACGGCACCGTTAATGATTCAATCAAGTATTTTCGCGCACTTTTTGTTTTGCTTTATAATTACTAGAAGTATTATAAAAAAACTAAGGCTCAAATTTTAAGTTTCAAAGGAAGTACCAAATCGTAAAAAATGGCGTACTTCCGGTATCCAAGTACGCGAATGATCGCATCCCACTATTCCGGTTGCATGATGAACCAGAAACGAATGTAAATTTCGACCTTGCATACTATATATGACGGATACATACATATATGCACCCAGGAAGCATTACATATTTTAAACAGCAGGGGTCAAAACCAAGATTAGGTAAGATACTCAGGGTAAGGTCCTAGCCCAGGCTGAACCACTACACTAACTAGTGGAGCCTACGGGGTCAAATTCCCCTTAAAATATGCCTTGCCAGGAAGAATAACATGGGAAGCTTTACCGTCTATGGCTGCAACACAATTCATTCAATCTTTGACTTTTGCGTTTTCTGTCAGTAATAATTGCACAGCCAACGTCAAAACGTGGCAAGGCAACCTGAATTCTGTATATACTGTAGCCTTACGAATTTATATGCAACAACTTCATGTCTTTTGTTTAAGGATGATGAAGCATTAAAGAAACAGGAACTGATTCAAAAACATGGTTTGCGACAAGACGAAATTAGAAAACAGGTGAGCATGTAACTCCGTGCAAACAGAAAACCTTATTTTAAAACAGGAAATACATTGCACGAGCACCTCCAAATGTGTTAAAACGTTTCTGTCACAGGGGCCGGTTGTACGGAGCAGTGAATGTGTAATTACATGCATAACTATCCTCAAGGATGCCGGAACGACAACAGGGTTACAGGGACACAATGGGGGATGGGAGATGCGGCATATTTTCGGCACTTTTTAATTGATATAGGCCTACTGTATATTCAGGAAGGTTGCGAAGCATCTCAAGGTGGGGTGTGTGAAAAGGATTTTATCTGAATTCCAACTTCAATGTTAAAAATTTACCTTCAATCATTATCATTGCATTAATAGCAACTCTAACTTTGTAGGATATATTATATCCACTTTAATAGTCTATCTTATTTTTATATTGGTCGTTTATAGGCTGGTTATAGGCTTACACTGTCAAAGTTTCTGTGATCACCATAGGAATTTTGCATGGGTAAATTCTAAGTCTTGAAGGATTTGTATGAAATGTTTGAAGGAACTGACTCAGTGTTAAACAGTGAATTAGTTCACTCAAACATTTCTTACAAATCCTTCAAAACTTATAATTTAGCTATGCAAAATTCCTACTGTGATCACACGCAGAAACTTGAATCGTGTAAACCAGCCTTACTGAATGTATATGGATTGTGTGGACTGTCACGTACAACCGGCTCCAGATGATTTTACCTGCGTGGATGATCGCTATTAGACCACATTACCATTTCTAGTCGCCGTCACAATCAAATTCCACCATGTATTGATGCAATCTTTTTCTTTAAACGGATAACTATACAGTCTCTAGTCCGATAATCCTCATAACCAACAGACGTCAGTCCAGCTATTGTATTTACATTGACGTTGTTTTCTTATTCAATTTCCACAGTTTGATGATAAACTTCGTTCTTTCCAAGAGGACAAGGTATAGTCAACTTTTATGATAGTTATCACAATTTCAATTTGAATTTCTGAAAACTAAAAGATTGACAAAGTAACATACTTATTTTACTCTGGCTCACATGCACCAGTGAATTTTACTCTAAAGGAAGTACTTGCCACTGAAAAAGTTAATACGTTAAGATTTGCTTAAAAGTTAATACGTTAAGATTTCCTTACGGTTACCTGCCAATTTGCTCTACTCGTGAGAGGAGTAATATACTTGTAGATAAACGATTAATGCATAATGCTAAGGAGTTTTTGCAGGGAAAATTTTCAAGTGAATAGAACAGTTGCGAAAAATGCTACTATAGGCTCTCAGACAGGAATTCATGGTTTTTTCAGGATTTTCTCTTGGGTCCGTTTTTGCAGAGAAGATCGAGTTTAGCTGAATACCTGGGGTGGCTGCACCCCCACACCCCTACCGGGGGGCTGACACTTGTACTCAATAAATGTAGTTGAGACGGAATGTGTTACAGCAGGGGCACTGAGGGACACTATAAACTGGCCAAAGATGGCAAATGCATAGTTTTTTTTTGTGTTGTGAGATGAATTCCAGCCATTTTTTCTTAATTGTCGGGTTTCCAACTGAAAACTAATTTCCACACGTCACGAAATCAATTTAACTCAAACAACTTCAATTTTACTGCACTGAAACTTTGGTGAGAAGATTGAGTTTCAAAACTCAATTCGAGATTGAGTTTTTGGGGCCGTTTAACGGCCCTAAAAATCCCTGGAAAAAACCCTGGAATTAAACCTGCGACCCTGCGAATCCGATACAGCACTCTGTATCTAGTTTCCGCTCGAATTTTCCCTCTACATTCTGTTCTATCAAAGAAGCCGAAATCTCTAACAGATAGGCCTATATTCATTCACATTCGCATCTTGTTCCTTGAAGACAAAACATACGTTGGAGAGACAAAGTGGAGAACAGGAGATTAAAGCTCTTAAAGATGAGATCAGATCATTACACGTAAGTTTAAGTAATATTTCAAATCCGACTATGAGGACTGGACTAGATTTCAAGTCCGCGCAATTTGATCATGTCCGTGGCGAAGCCGAGGAGTGGATTAAAATGCGAGGACTTGAAATCTAGTCCAGTCCGAATTGGAGGATTTGAAATCTAGTCCAGTCCGAATTGGAGGATTTGAAATCTAGTCCAGTCCGAATTGGAGGACTTGAAATCTAGTCCAGTCCGAATTGGAGGACTTGAAATCTAGTCCAGTCCGAATTGGAGGATTTGAAATTTAGTCCAGTCCGAATTGGAGGACTTGAAATCTAGTCCAGTCCGAATTGGAGGATTTGAAATCTAGTCCAGTCCGAATTGGAGGACTTGAAATCTAGTCCAGTCCGAATTGGAGGACTTGAAATCTAGTCCAGTCCGAATTGGAGGACTTGAAATCTAGTCCAGTCCGAATTGGAGGATTTGAAATGACATCTCATACGAATAAATCACTACTTAATTAATTCGAGCCTAGTCCAAGGACTGAATTAATTGTGATCCAGTCCTAAGACAGGATCAATATACTTCATCAGGTATCCAGTATTATCATGTGAGCAGAATAAGGCAATATAGTTGGCTAATTTAAATTAAATTAGTGTATTTAATCCTAGTGCTTGCCTTTGTAACTATAGTAACAACACGGCCTCAGAAATACGCCATAGAATAATCTACTAATGTATGTTGCATTGGGTGAACTACAGTATCGAAGTCGTAATTGACTACAAACCAACTAATATTTGCACGGTTTTATTTTATTGATCAGATCAACAAGTACAGCATGGAGAAAATCATTAAAGACCAGGTAAAGATTAAAGATGTTGATGTATTTTACCAGTGCTAACATGGTTCGATTTCTGCAATGAGAGTGCTTCCAGTTTAACTGCAGTATTAATACATGATCAATAAATCTCAAATTCATGACAGCCTAATAGCCTCGGACTGAACTACAGTAATTAAGTGGACTGGGTATCCGGTAAAATCCGCATAGAGGATCTGATATATTACATAATGACCTTCACTGGACCTTGAGGAAGTCAAAATAAAGTCGTCTTTAGTTAGCAAAAAAGATTTGTTTTAGTCTGAGAATAACTATAGGCTTTTATATTGCCCTGTTTCAAGGAACGACAGATCCAGAATCATGGAACATCGAATACGAACTATCTGACACAGTTGGCTAAAGTTGAGAATCAGTGCAAAGATATCTTCAAACAATGTTCACAAGTGTTAGCGACCGTGGATAAAGTTGAGACAAACGGTAAGTACTTCTACAAGTATGAGAAGACCGAGTGTTCTTTATAACAACAAAGCTGAATTTAAACGAATATGTGTAGTGGGAGGATGCGAAGAGTGCTGGTTTTTCCTTACCAAACCTCGCATGTCCAAGTATTCTGGTTCCCTCCTGAAACAACCCTAGAGCAATAAGAGGATCTCCATGGATCTTTCAATATTTTTATTCTTTCTTTAGTAAATTCGTCAACAAAACTGAACAAGAAACTGAGCTTCATGAATGATCATCAGAAATGTATCTTTCTAACATACAAAGAGAAATATGAGAAAACCAAACAAGAACTGATCAGTGTGCAGGCTGGTAAAATGTCATCTTCAGCCGAGGGAGAGGAGAGCAATACTACTAAAGAATCAATGGTTCACTTGGAAGATGAGTTGAGAATGGTAGGAGTCATTTTGATATTATGATCACAGCATAGCAAGGATTTTAAATTTGCCTTTGGAAAATGAGTCAAAGATTGGGGTTAAGAAAAAAATTAAATTTATTTCAAGAGAGTTAATATTAGTATTATTACTCGTTTAAATTAATTTATTATAATATTATTATTTACGATATACTCCATTTTAAGCAAAAAGAACTTTGTCAGCAAGTCCAAGTGCAATTGAACGATTCTAGACAAGAGATTCAGGTACTTATTCTGGATAGCTTTATCCCCTCTTCAAAAATCCAGTAAGCGTGGATTGATACCGTCGCAACTCTCAAAGTTGGCTTATTGATTAGCCTGAGTGAATTTTTTAAATCAAACCCTTTTCTCTATTCTCTATTCTCTGCATGTAGGAGCTATTGAAGAGTCTTGATAATGCTCACTCACTCTTGGCGAAACATGTTGAAACAAACAATAAATACGCTGAATCTGAAACAATGCTGCAGTTAGAACTCGATTACGTGAGAACTGATTGTGAGAAATACCAGGACGACTTGAAAGCTGAAAAGGTGTTTGTGCAAGAAAAAAATGACCAAATTAAAGAGGTGAAGAATACGATGGAAGAAAAGGTACGCAGTCTTAACTGACTTATTGAAAGTGTACAACTTCTAATAGCAAACTGGAACCGCCAAGTAAATATGCACAAGAGACTAACAGCAAACCAGCTCGTGTAAAAATTGCCATTTAGCTATTCACTGATTGAGCCAGAAATAAAGGCTGAAAGCCGTTGCGGTCATTACTGCCCATTTCATTCCAGAAATCTGCACATGGCAAATTTACCTTTTTCTTAAGTACCAATTGTAGGTCATACTTTGGTCCAGGATTGCTTACTAATCTAAGATACGCGTTTGTCTTATTCAATTGAAATAGGAGAGGCAGTTAAGTGAAGAGATAGAGAAGCTACAGAAAGACAACGAAACTCTTTCAAAAGAAAAACAATCCTTGGAAGAATTGAATTCCACTTGGTCACAAAAGATTGTGGAACAAAAAGATAAAATTGAGTCAATGAAGAATACGACGATCGAAATGGAAACATCGATGAAAGAAACAAAACAAGAATTGGATGTGAAGAGCAATAAAGTGGAAACACTTGAAGAAAAGCTGAAGACAGAGGTTGGTATATAACATCGTAAGGTACTGTATAACTCAGGATTTTTTTTCACTCTTTGGAAATACCAGGAAGTTGCTTTCTTATTTTAAACATGAGACGTAGACGTAAAGTTCACCAAATCTATGTCTGTTCACTGAGGATACCTTTATTAGTCGTCAGTACATGTGTTATCACCATCATGACCGCGGTTCGATTAAAGCAGTATGATTATATGAAGCTGTCTCATCATTTTGCCTCAGTTGCATGTGAGAAGGGTGGTTCTTGTTTGACTCTAACAAAGCTTTGACTCTACCAAGGCTTTGTCTCCACCAAGGGTTTGACTCTACCAAGAGTTACCGTTCTTAAGGGAATCTTGAAATCTGTTTATGGCCTGCCATACAGCAATACAAATTTGTAAGAACCAAAGTGATATTGAGCCAAAATTATAATCAGGCAGCTGTGTATTGCAGGAAGCGAACCCCAGTCGCGAAAGTGAAAAGCTGATTTCACCATCGCAGCCTGCATAGCAATAAGTCAAACAATTTTTTATCTAACTTTATGTTGAATCTTAAAGGTTGGCCGCTACGAGGATCTTCTCCAAAAAGCTGATGAAGAAAAGCTTAAGAATGGCAGTGAAGTGGACAAGTGGAGAAAGAGAACAACAGAGCTGTTGCAAAATGAACAGGAATTAAAGGCTGAATTAGACAAAGTAAAGCTAGAAAATAGAATGAAGGAACCGCAGAATCAGTGCACACAAACTGAGGTTAGATACATCAACAAACTGTATATTAAATAGAGTTCCTAAAATCTATACGAAATGTGCATGGATGATAAAAATAAAATGAAACAACCGCAGAATCAGTACACACAAACTGAGGTATATGGTGCTGGATTTAATATGGCAATTCACGAGTATTTCATTGTAGGTTACTGAGAGAGCGAATAAGGAAACAAACACCATCAATATTTTGAGCAGTGTGCTGGCCAAAGGTAAGCGCATTTTGGCAAGGCACGACTTTTTCCTGGCTATTGAGAAAAGTTCTACAGTAGCTCTATTACTTGCTGTAGGGTAAAGTGGCATAATATATATGCTACTGATTAGTATATAGATGTTAGAGCCCCATATCGTCCCCCAGGGCCTCTCGCGTCCTCCCTAGGTCCTGGGATACACGGAACCGGAAGTGCAAGAAAACTTGCAGTAGTTTCTAAAGCGAATGCTCTTGAATTGAAACACTTTAGCACCCGTAAGAATTTTCACGGTGAAGTATTACGAACAAACGAAGTATTTGTGTTGACATATGTTGATAAAATAATTTTGCGTGGCAAAAACTGCTCAACTTCTGCGAAATAGCAGTTCTCTGAGAAGCTAATCAGATCTTTCCATTTAGTCATCTAACCCAGAGCCTAATTTTCAACGAGTGATCGAGTGGAAATGGCTCTGGGGACGAGAATGTTAGACCCCAAGGAAAGCGTAGTTGAGAACCAGTCCTTTTAAGTCTAGAAATATTTCGCAATGGATTGAAGGCGAGAAAAGTACCATTCTTGAAAAATGCGTTTCTATTTTTCAGGCACAACTCAAGACATTACTTCTGAAATCGAACGTGACGAAGACAAGGCAATGGCGATATCTCACGTCCAAGAAAACATTCTGCAAACTAAATCAGACATGATGCCCGATGCGTCTGATATTCCAACGCACAAATCACCTTGCGTCGAAACAAAAGGGGAAAGTGCCATTCATAACAATGCTGACCAACAGCTGCCAATCGTACCCAAAACTACCCACATCAAAACATCCAGCAACGAGACGGAGTTACTCCAAAATGCTGCTAGTACACACCATAAAGCTGATGTAACAGCCGTAACAAGTCAACACATAATGGAACCTCCAACCAGTGAGGAAAATACTATCCAAAACAGATGTCAGCCCAAAGATTCAAATTATCAAACTATTTCGACTAACAACCCAACGACTGCCACATTGAACATTTTGGCGCAATGTGTTTCAGTAGTGAAAGGACCAGACACTGTGTTAACCTCCCAACAAGCGAACGGTGTCTCCCAAAGCACTTTAGCCCAAACCAAGAACGCCGCTTCAAACATCGCCATGAAACAAAGTAAGAACTCCACTCAAAGGAAGAACCCCATTCCACAAAGTACAAACATTGCTGTTGAGATTGGAAGCATAACCGTGCCAAACGATTCGCTTTTAAAAGAAGCCAACAATTCTCTACCACAGAAGGGCCTTGGGTTAGCCAGTCAACATGGTATCGCATCAAGCCAGATAGCAGCTTCAGAATGTCAAATTTGTTCTACGCCAAGCCGAATGCTAATTTCTGAAGGAAAAACCACAACGATGTTACGAGGGATGCCAGAGAATATCTTGGGCAGTAAGCTTCAAGAAAAACGTACGCCTTTACTTGCTGTTGTAAAACCAAGTTCTGCAGGAACATTGATAGAAAACACAGAAAATGAATCATCGGTTACAGGTTCTCAACCTCGAAGGAGCGATTTCCAGACCACAGCTGTGGACAACAATTTGACATCTGAAGCCACAAACAGCCAAAGTAATTTGACCAATGTTAGTATCACCAAAAATTCAAATTTCACCTCGAGCGAAACTCGACCTCATACCTTGAGCCAAACTGGTCCCCAGGTCCCGAGCCAACGTGGTTCACAGATTCTTCCCTTGATCTTCACCAGCTCTAAGACTCGAGCGAAAAGCGTGGCAGAAATGTCACAGGATAATCCCAAAGATAACCAGAATTCTGAAAGGGCCATAGCAATGCAACCAGGTTTTGCAAGCATGTCTAACATTTCTGATCAAGAACTGATGGCACCCACCTCTGAATCAAGGGTATTAAGATCTCGAGCAACAAAAAGTCTTGACCCCAACCAAACGCTTTCCTCCAAAAAGCCTGCTACAAAAACATCGGCCCTTACCCAATCACTAGAAAAACCTTTAGAACAACGTGGAGAAAGTGATCCTCTAGCAGCGAAATCAAACTTCAAGGAAGACAGCCAAAATGAAAGTAAGCAGGAGAGCAAATCAACTAGTGAAGATTTTTGTTTTTCGGATGAAGAAGATGAAAGCATTCCACGAGCGATTGGAAGTCAAGTTGATCGCATAGAAACTTTCCTCAAGAATGAAAGACTGAGATTAAGTAAAAAGCGTAAGGCAATAGACCAATAATTCCTGTTGTAAAGTTCCTTTAAGCTGATGCGAATTTTTTGTTTGTTCTTTGCTCAGATAAAGAGTTGATAATGTTGACAAGATATTTAAACGATATATGCACTTTGCCAAAACGTTTCTCAAGAGTAAAAGGCAGAGATTAATTGTGAAAAGCAAGACAACAGACGAATGTTTCAGAGTTCTTTTAGCAGTTATGAAATTTAGTTTTTGTTTTTTTTTGTTTCACAGGAAAAGGATAACAATTTTTGAGAAGTTTAGTTTAGGACTTTGTGATGAGAAACAATAAAGATATAAAACGCTGTGTTATTTTGATAACTACCGTGTCAATGTATAAGTTTATTTTCCATCCAAGTGCATTGCATCATGAAACAAGGCCAGATTTTGGTGGAAATAGTGGGGGAGGTGGAGAAAAATTTAGAGGAGGTGCAGCGGTCTAGCTCAAAACCCCAATGGAAAGTTACAAAGGGTCAAAATCAACATGACGTATCCATGTAGTGTACATATGTATCAGTACGAAGTGTAGACCCCAAGCAACTAAAAATGTTAAATTTTCACTTTCATCTATCATTGAAATATTCGCAAGGGGAGGTGCATGACTTTTTAGGGGAGGTGCAAAACGATCTCAGAGCAGGTGACTACTTTCCCACACCACCAATCAAAGTTCGGCCATGTCATGAAAATGCTACTAATATAAACCTTTACTTACCTAATATTTTACATTCATTTGATGTTAATTTATCTTTCTTCTAATATATTTTGTTTGAATTTTGAAAACGTGTACAGCATTCCTCCAAATAGTAGGATCACCACACTAAAAATAAAAAAATGGCATGCATAAGAGTCACTTTAAAGGCACGGTTCAGCCTTTAGAATGTTTTTTAAGGCGCATTACAACCCCTTAAATGGATATTTCACCCATAGATGAAATTATGATCTAGACTAAAAGAACGAAATCCATTACAATAGCTAACAAGCATGCTACAAGCCTGTTCAGGAGACATCTTGTTGCTAAGTTGTCGGAACAACATTGTCACAACTTGTTAAAAAAGCTTGTTACAAACTTATTGCAAACACATCTTGTTGACAAGTTGCTGGAACAGCATTGTCACAACTTGCTAACAAGCTTGCTACAATCCTGTTGAGGAGACGTCATGTTGACAAGTTGTTGGAACAGCATTGTCACAATTTGTTAACAAGCCTCCTACAAGCCTGTTGAGGAGACATCTTGTTGACAAGTTGTTGGAACATTATTGTCACAACTTGTTAACAAACTTGCTACAAACCTTCAAACACATCTCGTTGACAAGTTGTTGGAACAGCATTGTCACAACGTGTTAAGAAGCTTGCTACAAGCCTGTTGACGAGACATCTTGTTGACAAGTTCTTGGAACGGCATTGCCACAATTTGTTAACAAGCTTGCTATAAGCCTGTTGCGGAGAAATCTTTGTTGACAAGTTGTTGGAACAGCGTTGTCACAACTTGTTAACAAGCCTGCTACAAGCCTGTTGAGGAGACATCTTGCTGACAAGTTGTTGGAACAGCATTGTCAGAACGTGTTAACAAGCTTGCTAGAAGCCAGTTTTGGAGACATCTCGTTGAAAAGTTGTTAGAACAGCATTGTCACAACTTGTTAACAAGCTTGCTACTAGCCTATTTAGGAGACATCTTGTTGACAAGTTGTTGGAACAGCATTGTCACAACGTGTTAACAAGGTTGCTAGAAGCCTGTTGAGGAGACATCTTGCTGACAAGTTGTTGGAACAGCGTTGTCACAACGTGTTAACAAGGTTGCTATAGAAGCCTGTTGAGGAGACATCTCGTTGAAAAGTTGTTGGAACAGCATTGTCACAACTTGTTAACAAGCTTGCTACTAGCCTATTTAGGAGACATCTTGTTGACAAGTTGTTGGAACAGCATTGTCACAACTTGTTAACAAGCTTGCTACAAGCCTATTGCAAACACACCTTGTTGACAAGTTCTTGGAACAGCATTGTCACAACTTGTTAACAAGCCTGCTACAAGCCTGTTGAGGAGACATCTTGCTGACAAGTTGTTGGAACAGCATTGTCACAACGTGTTAACAAGCTTGCTAGAAGCCTGTTGAGGAGATATCTCGTTGAAAAGTTGTTGGAACAGCATTGTCACAACTTGTTAACCAGCTTCCTACTAGCCTATTTAGGAGACATCTTGTTGACAAGTTGTTCGAACAGCATTGACACAACGTGTTAATAAGCTTGCTACAAACCTGTTGAGGAGACATCTTGTTGACAAGTTGTTGGAACAGCATTGTCACAACTTGTTACCAAGCTTGCTATAAGCCTGTTGAGGAGACATCTTGTTAACAAGTTGTTGGAACAGCATTGTCACAATTTGTTAACAAGCTTGCTACAAGCCTGTTGAGGAGACATCTTGTTAACAAGTTGTTGGAACAGCATTGTCACAACTTGTTAACAAGCTTGCTACAAGCCTGTTGAGGA
>CACRXK020014673.1:0-12877 GCA_902702795.2 Paramuricea clavata
AAATAGTATTATGATTAAGAGCTTCCCGTGAGTTAGTTTAATAGTTTGATGTTTGTTTACGGTTTATTTGTGCGAAATCATACACACCTTGTACTTTTCGCTTTACCTGAAGTGCCAGTGCAAAATATTTTTGCTTTGGAAGTAGAAATATACAGTTTTTCGTCACTTTAGTATCGACTGTCATGTTTCTATCATAGGCGGTGTCTACTGTATTATAATAGTACATGGTTTGGCGTAACTGTTGCTATAAAGAGGCCATAAAGAAAGGGTATGCAAAAGAAAGGGCGATAGAAAGTCTGTAGTAGCAGATATTTAACCGAAAAAATCTCGTAGTCGTACCAGATTTAATTCGTAGCCCTAGCGAATCAGTCAAGTTCCCTATTTAATGTTGTTGATTTCATGTTTATACTAACTTATATTTTAATACTCGCTTTAGTGTGCATTATTTTATTACTTTAGACATCTCTTTTATTAATAGCAAAGTCCAAAGCCAAAGAAGCTAGGATTGTTTACTATAATCTATTGACCACATATTCAACTTATAAAATACGGTTTATTAGGAATGTAATTAAAGCTAATACTTTCAAATTTAAACTTTTTTAAAAAATGTCAAAGATAAACTACACACTATATAAAATCTCAAATATAAAATCTTCCGTTGACCAGTAAAAATATTTTGTTTTGACAATACAACAAAAATATGTTATTATAAAAACAACATTTTTAATATTTATCTATTTTTAAATATTCAGTTTTGTAAAATAGAGAACCGCCCTTTAACAGTGTGTTAATTATTAAATAGCCTAACACTGTCTGGTAAACTATTGCTTCTCTCAGTCATAAATTTAACAACAGACGCTCTCACTGAAAACGATGGCGTCCCAGACTCATATTTTGAGCATGATCCATCTGCTTATACTGTCGATTAAACTCAAGAAGAGGTTAAAATGTAGAGGCCGGCTTATAGCAAAGCGGTATAAAACGCCAAGTTCTTCTTCAGCGAGTTAGCGATTGCTTTTAATAGTTCGGGAGAGCATCGTTCGCCGGATGTATTGACGGGGGAAAATGGTTAGCTGCGAAAGTTCTTGGAGAAAAACCAGCACAGTACGCAGTCAATAACAATCAACACATTGCTACTACAGACTTCCCGTCCCGTCCGACTTTTCAATTCCCTGTTTCGGCAGTTTTTCTTAGTATCTCGAATCACTTGGACATGTTCCCCAGCAACAGTGCTTAGCATTAACCATGTTTGTAATTTGGGATAAATTTGAATTCGTTTTAGCACAGATAAAATAAATAAATAAAAACGTCAATTTAGACCAATTTATGTTCTCTGCTAGTACAATTCTATACAAAATATTAGTTTGTTTGTCTGAGTCTCGTGGGGGGTCTTCACTTGGAGAATCTATTTTTAGCTACTGCGGACAACGCTATTAAAATAACAAACAAACAATTACAAACAAACAATTAAACAATAAAACAAACAAACAATTAAGCAAACAAAAAACAAACAAATTAAACAATTAAAGAAACAAACAAACTAAACAAACAAACAATGAAACAAACAAAAAACAAACAAACAAACAAACAAACAAACAAACAAACAAACAATTTAACAAACAATTAAACAAACTAAATGTAGTATTGTAAAAGAAGCCTTTATTATTGCATAACTCTAGCTTATACAGGGTGTCCCAAAAAAACCGAAAACTATTGAAATCACCAATAACAATTTAGTTGTTAGAATTTGAATGCCTTAGCGCTCTCTTGGTTCCCACGAGTGCATAAATGATTGACACAAGTAACTTTTATGCATAAAGAAACTGTTTAAGAAGCTGTTTTTAATTCCCAGGAGCAGAAAATCGCGCACTTTACCAGGAGATATTCCTAACTAAATTCTAATACATGCAACTTGTAAATATTTTACGCATCATTACGTCCAGCTGTTGGGTAGGGCATTCAAATTTAACAATAAGTGATTTCAATAGTTTTCGGATTTTTTTGGGACACCCTGTATACCGATTAGTAATTAACATATTTACAAAGGATTAACATACATATTATGCTAATATACTACACTAAACAAACTAAACAAACTAAACAAACAAAACAAACAAAACAAACAAAACAAACAAAACAAACTAACAAAACAAACAAACAAACAAAACAAGCAAAACAAAACAAACAAACAATCAATTAAACAAACACATTAAACAAACACATTAACCAAACAATTAAACAAACAAAATTAAACAAACAAAAAAAAAAACAGACGAACAATTAAAGAGTGTCCCTATATGTCGTGTGTCGTGGGTTAAAAGTCGTGTGTCGTGGGTAAAGTCGTGGGTAAAGTCGTGGGTCATAAAATATGCTAAAAACGCATTTTTTCATATTTTTATTTTTAATATTTTTTTGGTACTTTTTCCTTTTATGCGCTAGATAAATACAGGAAGATTTAAATTAACGCAACAAATCTCCAGCAGTAAAACAATTTCTTATCTCAGCTGTTGTCTATAGTATAACAAGTAAATGTTTCCGTTTCGTATAGTCTTATATAAATAAGTCTATAAATGTATTGTTTGATGATAAAATGTCCTAAGTTATAGCTAGGATATTAGGATATAGGTTTATTAGCTTTGGAAGTGTTATAGTCCCTATCATGAACGTCGCGAATAACTATGTCGATTGCATATGTCTCGGATGCAAACATATTGAGCTATAAATTCTATGTGGCCAACACTCGAGCCTCACTGAATTTTGCTATTTTATCTCCCAGACCTAGTAGTATATGTTCGTGGCCCTTAAAAGTAGACAAACATTTCATGTGTATGTGGCGTTCGGAAATATCCATAAATTGCTACGATTTCGGGATTTCGCGATTGAAAACCGAAATGATTTGTGCGTTGTCGCCATGTCAGGCTATTTGCCAACCGAGCGCGCTAGCCGCTGTTATTTTGACAGAATATGATACCTCTACACTTTTCAGCCGTAATACATAATGCACGCATTGTAATCATATACATATCGTTTAATTTAGCTTCAAAAACTTATTTTGTTCAATGTAAAATGCGCAGCATGTTGCGTACATTAATATCAAAGAAAAAAGGTTGACTTTATTAGACTGAAATAAGCAAGATTTCCCGTTACATACATGATTTATACCGAGGCGGCTTTGCATGTGCTCTGCCTCTGGCAACTATGACACCATTGCGCTCCGCGGGAACCAACACGAATAACATGTTTTTATCAAGTTTTTGAAGCTAAATTAAACGATATGTATATGATTACAATGCGCGCTGAAAATTACGGCTGAAAAGTGTAGAGGTATCATATTATGTCGAAATAACAGCGGCTAGCGCGCTCGGTTGGCAATTAGCCCGACATCGCACAAATCATTTCGGTTTTCAATCGGGAAATCCCAAATCGTAGCAATTTATGGAATATTTCCGGACGCCACATAGGCTACACATGAAATGTTTGTCTACCTTTAAGGGTCACGAACATATACTACGTCTAGGAGATAAATAGCAAAATTTGAGGCTCGAGCGTTAGCCACTAATTATACTAGGCACTGCAGCGTAAATTTTATAGCTCAATATGTTTGTATCAGACATATGCAATCGACATAGTTATTCGCGACGTTCATGTCACTTCATGTTAGGGACTATAACACTTCCAAAGCTAACTGATAAACCTATATCCTATATAACTTAAGACATTTTATCATCAAACAATACATTTATACTCTTAGTCACTCTATAGGCTTATTAGACTATACGAAACGGAAACAAAATCAAACACTTACTTGTTATACTATAGATAACAGCAAGATAAGAAATTATTTTATTACTGGAGATTTGTTGCGTTAAATTTTCCTGTATTTATCTAATAGAAAAAATGGAAAAGTACGAAAAAAATATTAAAAATAAAAATAATATCTTCGTGAAAAAATGCGTTTTTACCACATTTTATGACCCACGACTTTACCCACGACTTTACCCACGACTTTACCCACGACACACGACTTTTAACCCACGACACACGACATATAGGGACACTCACAATTAAACAAACAATTCAAAAAAGCAAACAATTAAACAAACAAACAATTAAACAAACAATTAAACAAACAATTAAATAAACAAACAATTAAATAAACAAACAATTAAATAAACAAACAATTAAATAAGAGTGTAAAATCTTACTATACCTCTAAGAGTTGACGAACTCACTACCAAAGCACAACTAAACCAAACCAATATCGATATCATCGTCTCCTTCAGAACTTTGAACAGTTTCAGTGGTTATGGTCACCACTTGAGTAGAACTGATCACTGTCGATGAGTTGCCCACTGTCTCATCTGCTGGAGTGTCTGATGAGGATTGTGTGGTATGGGTAGTGGTAGTAATGGATTGAGAGGTATAAGATCTAAAACATGAGAGGGTATCAAAGGATAGTGGGTTTGCGGAGTTTTTTATAAAGCATACATCCTTGTGATCATGGATAATAAAATGTTTTGTACCGGTTAATCTGGGTTTGATAAGCATCCAAAATGGCATTTCAAAGTTGAATTAGCTTAATTTGATTCCAGTAACAGTATAAAGTTCATTCAAACGATCTTTTATGGTCAGGAAAAAAATTTTTGAGACACGATTCATCGCGGCTAGCCTGGCTCATATGAACAGCCCCTTGAAATGCTAACTTGTTAAAAAGCACCAGTGGTTAAAGACCGTGTCAAGTCCGTTCTGCGCATCAGTTCTGCTCATAACAAAGGGGAACCCACAGATATAAACATTGTCCAAATTTTGCATCTTTCGAACTTTTTTGAATTGAAACGTACTCTACTTTATATTCATTTACAATAGCGAAACAAAAAAGTGTTAGATACTCAGTTAGTATGTCTTATTTTACAAATATAGCAGTTCAAAATATAAACAAAGGATTTGTTTTTTCAAATTTGGTCGGACAGTTCTCCAGTTTCAGTCATTTTGACTCCAGGCCTTTGTTGAGTAAATCACGTCAATAAATAATACTTCAATATCACATAATTTGACACAAGTGGGGGTCAACCATTGAACTGAGGTCAACTGAAACAACAAAATGGCGGTCAACGCATCTTATGTCAATGACTCTGTGTCAATGAATTCTCCGACTATCATAAAAGCCAAGTAGTAAAAAACCCCAATATAAATGCCGTCCTTTACCCTTGACAAACACCTTGACCCCCACTTCAGTGGATGTGATGTCAAATGAAACCCAAGAATGCTGAAATTTCATATCTTATCCCCACAAAAAATGTCTGTTGACCAGATGACAACATCAAGAAAGGAATATATCAAGGAATGGTATGATAACAATCTGAATGTCAGTGAAAGCTACATTGGCCCAATGTACAATATATTGTAAAAGATTGTAGTAAAAGGGTACTTGACACAGAGATTATCACTGTTTCAATTTTACAGAAAAACGTTCTTTACAAAGTGTATAGACCTTAAGTAAAGGCTGGTTTACACTACAGTCGAACCCCTATAAGCGGACACCTCTCTTAAGCGGACAACTCTTTTAAGCGGACACATATCTCAGGTCCCATTTGGTTTCTTTAATAAAAAACTATTATCATAACCCCTATTAAGCGGACACCCCTCTTTAACGGACGCGGACACCTTTCTGGAGGCCCCAATGGGCAAATCAACCTCTCTTAAGCGGACAGATGGTCTGATAAAATGTATTCAATATTCGACAGTAAATAACAATTGAGATCAATTTACATGGCACATTAACAGTGACACACCAACTTGGCGCGAAGACATCAGAGCCAAGATTATTGAGGAAGTGACGAATGAGGACGGAGGACTGTGAGCCGCCAGCCATGATGATACTCAAATTACACACCTAATTACACACCTTTCCCTCCTGCTGTGTTTTTCTACATACCCCTTTTAAGCGGACACCCCTTTTAGGCGGACACTTAGGCGAGGTCCCGAAGGTGTCCGCTTAATAGGGGTTCGATTGTATATCAAAGTTTCTGTGATAGGTATTTTGCATACGAAAATTCTACGTATTGAAGGATATGTAAGAATGTTTGAGGGAACAGACTTAACACAGAGTCAGTTCCTTCAAACATTTCATACAAATTCTTCAAAACTTAGAATTTACCTATGCGAAGTTCTTACTGTGATAGTGTAACCAGCCTTGGCACACGAAAATTTGTAAAATTTTCATATTGATCTATCAGGGGAGGTGGATGACTTTTAAGGGAAGATGAAATAAATCTCAGGAGAGGTGCAACACGATTTCAGGGGAAGTTGGCACCTCCCCTCAGAATCCGGGCATGACCTTTGTCACAATAACTTAATTGCACATTTTTACGTTAGTATAAACATTAGCATTACGGCCAGGTAACATTGGTGTTAGGACTATGGTTATAGGCTTAGGATTAAAATTATAAGGAGTAGGAATGGTTATCAAGTTAGGAGAGCAAATGGAGTTATTAATGATATTAAGAATTGACTGGGAACATGTCTGAAGTGAGCATTAGATTTTAACTTTAAACACTAAAAAAACCCACTCTGGTTAAATTACCAGGTTAACCTAGAAATAACTTTTAACTGGATTAACTATTATTTTCTGGTTAAATATCTTGGTTATTTTATGATCTCGCGCCTACCATACTGCGGTTAATCTAACCAGGAATGTGGTTATATTTGACCATGCAGAAAGTCCTTTTTAGAATAACCACACTTTAGTATTTTTGCACAAGTGAACATAATAAATCCTACACGTTGATTGGTCAAAGTTGACGTATTAAGCTGTTATATTTACCTACAGGTGAATATAACAAAACTGAAATTTTCAAAATGGCGGCTAGCCGTTTTGTGGAAGTTTTATACTGATAAAGAAACAAGCGAAATTAAAATAAATTCAGTACCAAATAACACAAAAGACTTGTGTAAAAATACTAAAACAATTATTCGCCTCAGGCTCGGTGATTATCGGAGAATATTCACCTCGACTTCGTCTCGGCGAATATTCCCCGATAATCACCTCGCCTTCGGCGAATAATTGTTAAATTGTTATCAAATTAGAAAAACACGAATATAAATTCATAAGTATGTATACACCAAAAAGATAACACAACAAATTAGTTTGGCATCATAGTTAATTTTATATGTTAATTTTATCAAGAATATATTATTTATACACGTAATTTAGATTACTTTTAATTCATTCTACTGTATATTATATTATAAATTAAAACATTTCTTATATATACATTATAGGTCATATGTTATAAATTGATATTATGGTACAAGTACGATATTACATGTATTTTATATGTTAGTAAATTTATATTATATATACTAACAGTAACATTAGTCGACATCAACGAATATTACACAGATTCATTTCGTAAGTAGGAGGTGAGTTAGGTGAACGCGGATCAGAGATTAGACATGGCGAAAAGCTTAAATTAAATTTAAAAACTCATTAATAATTCATGAGGCAAACGAAATCACTACCCTGTCGGTCGTTTATTGTCGATTTCAAGTCACTTTTCAACGCGCGGTACCCAAGTTCGTTGCAAACTTGCCAATGACGTTCCCAAGTTCAAAAATTGGGCGTGAACTTCGCAACAAAGTTCGGAAGTACATTTCAGTGTTTGAAACTATTTCAGTGTTTGAAAGAAATGTTCATAGTTCAAGTTGAAATTAACAATTCAATAGAAAGTTCTTGGTCCAGTGGGCTACCAAGAAGGTTTGTATTTCATTGAATTGATTATTATTATTATTATTGAGTGTGAACATTTGTTTACAAACGAAGTTCAAACATTGAAATAAACTTGCGAACTTTGTTGCGAAGTTCGCGCCCAATTTCCGAACTTGGAAACGTAATTGGCCAGTTCGCAACGAACTTGGGAACCGCACGTTGAAAAGTGACTTGAAATCGACAATAATAACGTTTTTGTCAACACAGAAGTGGGAATCTTCAACACATATGACAAAGCATAAGATTTCAAATTTTTTGCTTCCTTGCACGAGGGCTATGATGCAAAATATCGCCAAAATTAGTTGTACCAATTTTCGGGTGACAATCACTTGCTTGACTAAGCTCGCTAATATGTGATAAAAATCATATTAATTTACATAAACTTCAGCTTTGATTTTCGAGGCTTAGACAACGTTGATCGCCAATGAACTCATAAGATGGGTCGTTTTTTAAGCCATTTAAAACACTCGCAGTCCGTGCTTTATCTGATAAGACACTCGGCTGGTGCCTCGTGTTTTATATCTGATAAAGCACTCCTGCTTGTGTTTTAAATAGTACGTACAAAATGTCCAAAAATCATGTAAATGATTTATCATGATCTACAAATTGTGATGGCCATCAATAAAACAGATGAACGGCAGGCTGACTAAGACTATGCCAACTGGTGTTACATCAGAAGAGAATCAATAATTGTTGCTCTTACTGGAATTCTAGACAGTAACTGGGCACTGATAGAGTTATCAAGTATAAATAAAGCTTGTTCACTTTGAATAGGAAACTTACTTGACTTCCCCTCCGGCAAGTGGATTTGAAATCACAATCATCTCGTCGGGAGGATTATCAGTACTGACTGGTTCTACAACAATACAATTGCAAGTGCATTTAGTGAACACAACAGTAAAGACAAATAAATGAATTAAACATTAGGCTTGACAACTTATTTGTACTTGGACTCTTGGAGTATATGAATCACTTGTGTTGGTGTCACAGTCTGTAGTAACACTGGATCAATAAGGGATGGTCCTTACTGGACCTCGTGGGAGAACAGTTTGGAACAGATAGAGCTATCCAGTATAAGCAAAGTTAGTTTAGGTTTCCTCCTGTAGTAACACTGGGTCCCTTACTGGGCCCCTAGGGAGAACAGTTTAGAACTGATAAAGCTATCCAGTATAAATAAAAGTTAGTTTAGTTTAGGTTTCCGCCTGTAGTAACACTGGATCAATAAGAGACGACCCTTACTGGGTCTCAAAAGAAAACAGTTTGAACTGACAGAGTTATCTACTACATGTATAAATAAAGTTAATTTAGTTTATAGATCTCCTCCTGTAGTACAGTAACACAGGACCAATAAGGAATGACCCTTATTGGACATCTAGGGAGACCAGTTTGGAACGAACAGAGCTATCCAGAATAAATAATTTAATAAAGTTAGCTCAGGTTTCCTTCTGTGGTAACACTGGATCAATAAGAGATGATCCTTGCTGGACCTCTACTGTATCCCGTATAAATAAAGTGAATAAACAAAAACACAGCACCAAGCAAAACAAAATAAATCACAACAAAAACATAATTATTACCTGTTTGTTTGCCCCCTTCTTCCTTATCGTCCGTTTCTACCACTTTCTCTTCCGTCCTTTCATTTTGTGTTTCCACCTCTTCACTTTCCCCTTCATCCTGGTTCGATTTCGTCTTCAGTATGGGTGAAGGTTCTACCACTTTTATTTCCGGGACTTTATCACTTCCGGTACTGGATCTCGATTCCGGCGCGGTGTCAACGCCATCGACAGCGACAACCGCTGCTTCTGAAGAAACTTCGACAGCGGGCACAGGTGAAGGGATCTCCTGCTCGGATTTGGTTTCAATCGTCGGCGAATCTTTTGCTTCAGTCTTGGATTTCGTTTCTTGTGGTTGTTTACGATTACCTGTTGGTGTTTAGTTTAGTTTGGTTTAGTTTAATCATGGTATTCCACATTGATAATTTCCACTTACAAGACCCTTTCACTATTCAGAATCATTTTAGGTAAACGACATTATCCCATACCTGTGTTAAAAGCGGCTTTCTGATTGGTTTAGAGCAGGTGAGCTTGTCGTCAAGCTCACCTGCTTTTTGCCGAGCTCACCTGCTTTTCGCCCGAACTCACCTGCTAAACTGCTTACGTTGCAATAACAATAACAAATATGGCGGACATGATTTAGCCGATAAACCTAAACTTTAAAGAACTTTTTTCGGTGACTAACATACTGAGACTGAAGAAAAACCAAAGAAAAAATGCAGTAAAGGTACCAGGTGATCTCGCCCCAAGCGCGCAAAGCATGATTTCCACTGCAAATAGAAATCCATACCAGCATGCCACGCGAGCGTACTGTAAAGAAAAATATTTTCTCCGCGAGACAAAAACGCAGCTGATGAAGACATAAATGAGAGATATTTTGGTCGATCTTGCGCGATTTTTTTGGAGAATGATCCTCAGAAACAAAAAGCAAGGAGTATCTGCGATCATGGTTAGCCTGGATGAAAACAGAACGAACTTGATTAAAAAAACTATGATTTTAGGGCAATGGTTTTGCTCGAACTTAATACCGTGGACATGAACATGCTCATGCAGGCGAGTTAAATTGCGATAAATTTTTAGTTTATATGATGTTGATTTCAGTAAATTTAAGTTATTTCAATAAAGTTTTACATGAAGTTAATTTGTATGTGTCTGCCTTGTCTAAAATTGTTTTTTGAATCTAAAATATGGGCTTGTATGTTTTACTTCACGTATATTTATAACGTGGCGAGATCGAAGGTTCTCAGTTTTGGCGGGCTTTTTCTCACTCAACAAACCCCGAGTTTTTTGTGTGCGAAAAGTAGCGAAAACCTTGTAAAATGAAGTCCTCTTCAAGCAGTTTTCGCTGTGAAAATTCAGAGTGTAATAAAGAATATAATTCGTATAATAATTTGTTGCGGCATTATCGAGTAAATAAAGAATGTAAGCCGGAAAACATAGAAAACAAGAAGAAACTCAGTGCAAAGGAGCTTGTTGGTGATGTATTGCTACAGGAAAATATCAGTGAAGTTACCCGTTCAGCAAGAGTTAAAGCTTTTATTGGTTGTTTGAGTGAGAAGGAAATTAAAGAGCACTTTCTTCAGCCTGTTGTTGAACAAACAAGTCCTTGGGAGTTCATGTTGGCAAAGGCTTCGTCGTCAAGTAGGTCGGGTTCTGTGGACACGACGAGACTTGTTCGAGATTTTGTTGCCCTAAGAGAGTCGTTGAACAATACCTACCCTGAAATGAAACTACTAGTTGCAGAAAGCGTTACTCTTAACACGTCAGAAATTCCCACTCCTAGGAATATGCTAAACTTTGTGGTAGACAACAAGAATTTATTGTGCAAGGCCTTACTTGAAGCTCAGAATGGAAAGGTTTTTAGGGAAGTATTAATGCCACTTGTGCTGGACAAATACAAGGAGAACTTTGTTGAATTTGCATCAGGGATTGTTGGCTCATTCTGCCTTGGTCAAAAACAACTGCAAGATGTTCTGCGAAACACTTGGGGAAAATACCTTTCATCAGTTCTTGGGGTAAATGTAATACCACCAAAGGATCTGGTTGTGGAAAACCTTAGGAAAAAGAAGAAGGAACTAACAGAATTGATAGGTTTGCAGTTTGAAGTCCATGATGCCGTTGTAGTTGCGAAAGTTGATGTTTCTAAGTACCTGGAGTATCTACTGTCAAGACCAGCTGTCCAAATATCGGCAATTGCACCTCAAAACAAAATACTAGTCTACCAGTTTACTGATTTGGCACCATGGCTAAAGTGGTCAAGGTATTTCACTGGGATCACCACCTCACGTCTCAAAGTCGTTGAGTGCCGCAACCTAAACAGATTTGTTATTACTACTGGTGTTTATCTTGGCCCGGATGATTATGATACAATTAGGAAATGCTTTGGAGCATTGTACCAAGAGTATGGTGAGTTAAACAAAATCCATCTTCCCAGTTGCGAAAGTCCTATTCAAGTATTTTATAGAAGCTGTGCAGATGGCAAGCAGCGTCGAGTTGACACAGGTAACAGTTCCTCCAGATCCACCTTTCCAATTCCAGATGCTCCAGAGCATATCAGCCTGTTGGGTAACATGTTGGTCATCTCCACTAGTCCAGTTTGGTCACACAAAGACTCAAGGGACATGGAGCAGAAATGGCAACAAACAAAAACTCCCATCACAAGATCAGAATTTGCAAGAAACAACCTAGGCAACCAAGGGCGAGAAAACCTAACCATCTGCGACATGGAGAATTATTATCCTGGCACAATGCATCTTGCTATAAGATCTTTGGAAACCTTGTCGGTTCAAATTGGCATGTGTGCAATTGGTGAGTAATAGATGAGTTCAAGGTTAGGCAACAGTCTGCAACACCATCTTGAAAAAGGGAGCAAAACCTCATTGCAATTGGAATACAATATAATCTACAATTATGTTGCCTAAGCTTGAACGTATCTACATGTAAGATATTGTACTTAACCTGGTGTTCTTTACTAGTCCAGCGTTTATACCCTAGTAAGGATTAGGTCACTAGGGACTATGGATAGTAGGAAATATAGGGGAGAGCATCTGAGTATACATTGTTACAGGAAAATAGAATGCATTAAACTGTCATAAGTTTTAGTTGTCCTGTAGCATACATACCTATTGGATACCATGCTTGTAAATTTAGTTTGGAATTCAACCAAATCACTTTGAAATCCACATATCCTTGGGTGAAATGCATTAGAAATACATCCAATTATTATATCCTCAAATACCCTACATACAAATGATGTTCAAGAGATAACTTTTTATTAATTTCATTCATTTATTGAAATAACTCAGCAGTTACAAAAACTAACGCTTCAGCTACATTTGTTTCAATTCCATGTATTTCTATGCTGCTTCCAAGAAATAGCTATCACACACCTTCAACACACCCCCATGTGCACAAAACCATTCTACTTCCTGTTTACAAATGTCAAAAACTGAGAGAACTATTTATGGTATAACCAGGGGTGAAACTTGAGGGGGGGGGGTATGGGGGGTGTAACACCCCCAAAATATGAATTATCTGGTTTGGCAGGTTGAATCAT
>CACRXK020014674.1:0-12876 GCA_902702795.2 Paramuricea clavata
TTCAAGTTGCTTATTCAATTGAAAAATTGTATTAAAATATTAAATTATTATTAAATGCTCTTTAAAAATCTATCTATCTATCTATATCTATCTATCTATCTATGTATGTATATATATATATATATATATATATATTGTATGGATATGAATAAAATACCGTAAAATACGCCACTGATATTTTCCCAGCCTAGACCTAGGCCTTCTAGTCTTATTTATATTTTTTAGTATTCAGCGGTTTTTCACATCAAAAGACTGGGACTAGGTGATTTGGGGGCCGGGCGGAGGAACCAAGCCTAGAAGGCCTAGTTGATTTCTCAAACAACAAGGCCAAAACTGCCCTGAAACTGCCCTGGTTGCGAAATGCCCAATTATTGCGTTCTCAAACAGAATTATTTGCAACTTAACGACGAATTTAAACCGATACAGGTAAAATAAACTCATTTATAGTATAAACTTACTATTTTTATTTGTATACATGTACACGTCTAGAAAATCGGTTTTTTATCATAAAGTTCGAAGCAACACTATTATTTAATATGTTGACAAGGTGTAGCGAAAGAACAAAATGAGTCAAAATATATACCAAAAGTAGAATCTTTCATGAAATTTTGTCTTATACACAACTACATTAATATATATTTTCTCAATTTTGGCAAGAAGCAGTCTTGTGTTTGTAAAATATACAAAATAAAACGGATACATATATTATTAGCCCGTACAGTACTGTATATAAAAACGTACATTGTTT
Source organism: Paramuricea clavata (assembly GCA_902702795.2). Lineage (NCBI taxonomy): Eukaryota > Metazoa > Cnidaria > Anthozoa > Malacalcyonacea > Plexauridae > Paramuricea > Paramuricea clavata. Next base: position 749 of record CACRXK020014674.1, read on the forward strand.
ATACAAATGGTATATCTGTAATATTTGAACACTAATTTCAAATTCCTCATTCCCAATTCGCAAATATAGTTATTCAAAGCAAAACAGTAGATTGTCTTGCGAATAAAAGAATTATTATTTTGTGCCGTTTCGCTACACCTTGTCAACATATATAAATAGTGTTGTTTCAAACTTTATGATAAAAAACCCGATTTTCTAGACGTGTATACAAATAAAAATAGTAAGTTTATACTATAAATGAGTTTATTTTACCTGTATCGGTTTAAATTCGCTGTTAAGTTGCAAATAATTCTGTTTGAGAACGCAACAATTGGGCATTTCGCAATCAGGGCAGTTTCAGGCAGTTTTGGCCTTGTTGTTGGGAAATCCACTAGGCCTTCTATATTTTCGCTTGCGTCAGGCTTGTGTCCTTCCTCCGCCCCGCCCCCAAATTACCTAGTCCCAGTCTTTTCATGTGAAAAAGCGCTGAATATTAAAAAAATATAAATAAAAATAGAAGGCCTAGGTCTAGGCTGATATTTTCCGTATTTCACTATAGTGAAATATGAAATCATATCTAACGCGGGAACGTCTAGCGCGGGACCCACGCTAATTCCCGCCAATTTGCCGTTTCTGTTTTGAATATACAATATGAAAACTTCTCGACATTTTGTTGATGTTTTCGACGCTGATTTGGCAAGGTTTTCTGAAGAAAATGAAAACACAAAAAGGAAGACTAATTAGTCCTATTTGGCGATCTTCAGCGACTATTTAGTCTCGATTAGCAAGCGGAGAGACATAAACATTGTTGCCGTACGGTGAGCTACAAAACAAAAAACAAAACTTGAATAAACTAATAAAGTCATACTTTTTTTTGTTTTTGCTTCAACTTTTATCCATATAATAAAAAGAACATTTCACGGTGGCTTTGGAAATATGACTTTTATTTTCTCGTGTTGAAATAACTACAGCTATACAATACAGCTCGTGTTGCATGATATAACTATACAGCCGGTACCGTTTCGACCTTTTGGGCCTCATCAGTAGAAAGTAACCACTATAAATAGTTACCTTTGATGTCTCACGAATGTGGGACATCAAACCATTGGCAGAGTGCTCAAACTGCAAGCAGTGAGCATGCGCACAATGCATAAGCAGCAATGGCTCATCCTGTAGAGTGCTCAATATGACACAAAGGCTATAGAGCATTTAGCTTCTGTTAACGGCGCGGACAAAAACAATAAAAAAGGAACTGTAACGGACACCCAATAGCGCCTTCTGGTCGATGAGCGTGCTGAAATATAATAGTTTCCCATCGAGTTATTAAAGCATAACGCTATAACTTGAATTTTGCGGGGGAAATGGTATAAAAGCCGTTTACGGACTTCTGATCGAGCTATTGAATGTCAATGGCCGCCATCTTGGTTTCACTTTTCTCACGCCGAATGACTTTCACTTACGCCGAATGACTGAAGTTCTTCTTGCTCTAGATGTACATGTAGTTAAATGTTCCTCGAGCGGGTCAGTCCTCAGTCAACCCGCAAAATACAGGGACTCTGCCTGCTGTTCAACACTGAACTATATATTTCGTAATAATATATTGTTATAATAGGAACCGGAGTGGGCTCTCTGTGGGAATTTATACTATTATAGAGCCATGCAGATAGCAAAGTCTGTAAAACATAGAAACGATCATCGCGACATAATTTAGAGGATTAGATTTGCTGGCCGCGCGTCACAAACTGTGAGAAGCCAAAAATGAAATTTATCCATCCTGCTATAAAATGTATAGCAATTTCGACAATTCGATGGCACATCACAGATACTGTACATGAACATCATATGTAAAGAAATAGAGGACAATAACTTATAAAAAAGGTAGAACCATGTAGCACCAGTATATGAAATTTGAACATTAACGTGGGCATCTGAAAAAATATTCATTTCGCACTGGGCCACGTAACATCAAATATGAACAGGGACTCGATATACAACAGAAAATACATATAAACTGTAATAAAGTTCTTGCCAAAACGTCAGACATATAATATATATGAAGAGGCCCTTCCCGAGGTTCCTCACGTTGAGGACAAGGTTCCTCACGCTGAGGACAAGGTTCCTACGAAAGCCGGGTAGGAACTTCAGACTTCAGACATTGGTTCCGAGCTTCGCTAATAGCCAACATTGCTTTTGCGAAGCTGGCTAATATTTCAAGGCACTTATTCAGTCAAAGCTATTCAAACTAAAGTCAAAAATGGTCATAATGATTTAGACTGTAAATGCAGACTGTTGGAATGTGTCAGTGAGTTCTTTGTAGGTTTAAACGCAGGACAATAAATCATATAATACTACTGTTTGTGGAAATGCCACGTAAATTTAATACTGCAGTAAATTTATTAATTTTATTCTTAAATTTATCAAGTTAATTGTTAAGTATGTTACGTAACAAGCGCTCAAAACTAATGCGTATAATATACCACTTGAGGTTATGACTAAATTCAAAAGTTTTATTTTTCGATACGTTTCTCCATCGGCAAACAAACTTAAAAAGTATGTTTTGTGCTTTATCTGTAAAATAATGCTAAATTGACGAGATTTTAGATGATATGCCAAAGAGAAAATGATGTCTGAAGTTCAGTAAGTTTTGCTTATATGGCTTCAATATGGCGTCAATTTTAAAGGCACAGTTCAGCCTGTTGAACGATGGTTTTTAAGGCGCATTTCAGCCCTTTTAATTGAAAAAACTAACTAGGAAAATCAATTAAGCATAATTCAAGATCACCAAACTAAATGTTTTTAACATTTTAAAACATTTATATTGTTAAAAACATCGAGTTTACTGATTTTGAATTATGCTTAATTGATTTTCCTAGTTAGTTTTTTCAATTAAAAGGGCTCAAATGCCCCTTAAAAACCATCGTTCAAAAGGCTGAACTGTGCCTTTAAAGCATCATTGAAGTTTCTCAAATAATATAATATAACTATGATTTTATGTTTCTCAACCGGCAGATGCATTTACTGTAAAAAGGTAGCTAACTGTATAAACGAGAGAATAAAGCAAAAACAAAGTGATTCTGAGAGCAATGTTGGCTATTATCGAAGCTCGGAACCAATGTTTGAAATCTGAAGTCTGAAGTCCGAAGTCCGAAGTCTTTCAGCACAGCTACAATCTTGGACAATACACTTAAGACAAATATGAGATCAAATGTCATGTTCATGAGTATTTAAAATTTCCATGGTTTTGCCCCCCTCTCCCCCCTGATTCAATGTTAATGTAAATGAACTACATGGCCTTCCAACAACAAAAGTAAGTCGTGCCATGTCAACAGCTGTGGACACCAGCGAAAATCATTGAGAAAGATACACTCTGCTGTTTCCGCCCCAATCCATGCGAAAGTGCCCGAAGCTGGGTTGCAAAAGGTGTTGAAAATAAGTGTGAGAGGGTTGAGGAGAAACGTTTTCCCACAATTTGCTGGACCTGTTAGCATTATATTTCGGAAATAGATCGCGTACGACTTCGCCGAAGTACTCTACTGATAAGCCATTATTGTGAAGAATCTCTTCAGCACAACTTAACCAATCGCCGTTACAACCTTGTGCACATTCACTCCGTCTTGCCTCCTGTAGCAGTTCCATTCTCGTTTTCTTTGCTCTCTCCAATTTAGCTTTCGCTTCCTCTATCTCCCATGTAGATTGCATCATATCAGCAACTGCTCGAGGATTTCGATTGACTAGGAACTCGGCCAGATCAGTTTTTCCTTCCTCTTTTTGTTCAAACGCAAGGGCTTGAAGCTCAATCAAATTCTTAATGTTCCCCTCTACATGATCTGCGACACCTCGAATGCTGTTAGTCTTTTTTTGCGTTTCCTGGCGGATGGCCTCTCTCCTTCTTCGTCTTCATCTTCGAGCAAGGTGTCCTGGGCACTAGAATATCGGGCTGGACGTTTCATTTTCCTCTTGCTGCACCTGGCCCGGCTCGCATTAGTCGTTTTTGGTTTAGGAGCCTCTCGTAGACGGGGGTGGTTTTCACTTTGTACAAAATCTTTATCCGACTTCGTGACATATCTCCATGCACTGTAATAGTCGTGATGGGCACTCGAGTAGCGGACACTTACGCCGTAATTTTCCATTAGGAACCTCTTAGAGGTGAGCCATCGTTGGTTTTGTGTAAGCTTTACCACTATATGGTAGTGTTTTCCTTTGTTTCTGTGTTCCTCCTCTGAGCAACACCATTGCACGACCTTAGCTCTGCCAGTCGAAAAGGACTTCTCAACTCCTAAAGCAAAGTCTTTCCGTGTTGGAAATACTGCTTTATCGGCTTGACTATACGTAATAAAATACACTGAGCGACTACCATTTTCCAACTCTTGTGTATTAGCCTCACCAGAGTCACTATCACTGTCATATTCCATCAAAAGTTCCATGTCAATTAAACAAGCACACCCTTACTAAGAATATATCATTCATGTACAGGCTATTTTTAAATATGGCTTAGTTATGGGTTGTTATTTACTTAGACACCTTATTTAAATACTTAAAATACTATTAGGAATGTCTTAGATATAACTGAAAATGTATAAATACAGATTAACATGATTTAACTCAGAGTTATTTGCTAGTTTTACGCAGCCACTTAAGTGGTGCACTCTCAGACTGTAGCTAGTGGTTAATAGCAAATACTACAGTAAATCGATTAAACACGTTTGAGGAACATAATAATACAGTCGAACCCCTATTAAGCGGACACCTTCGGGACCTCGCCTAAGTGTCCGCTTAAAAGGGGTGTCCGCTCAAAAGGGGTATGTATAGAAAAACACAGCAGGAGGCAAAGGGGTGTAATTAGGTGTGTAATTTGAGTATCAAAACAGTAAAAAATATTAAGCAAATAATTAGCATAAAATGAACATTTCTTTGTGCATAAAAGTTCATTAGAAAATGTATACGTCTCTCACAGAATCGATACAAGTTTGCTTCCCAGGCTCACGCAGACGATAGCCCATTATAATGTCATTCGCATAAAAATGACGTTAGAAAGTTCTTCCAACCTCTAAATTGTGCGAATTCTGCCAGGCACTCGACAAATTTAAGAGCTTCGGAGGAAGATTTAATGACTGGTTCGTTAAGAGACCAGTCAAATTCATCATCTTCGTTCAGGTCGTTGTCATCATCAGTGATCTCACACATATCTTTCGGCTCCTTTGCTGGCGGCTCACACTTCCTTAATAATCTTGGCTCTGATGTCTTCACTTTGCTAACTCGTCACTTCCTTAATAATCTTGGCTCTGATGTCTTCGCGCCAGGTTGGTGTGTCACTGTCAATGTGCCATGTAAATTGATCTCAATTGTTATTTACTGTCGAATATTGAATACATTTTATCAGAAAATCTGTCATCTGTCTGCTTAAGAGAGGTTGGTTTGCCCATTGGGACCTCAATTAAGGTGTCCGCGTCCGTTAAAGAGGGGTGTCCGCTTAATAGGGGTTATGATAATAGTATTTTATTAAAGAAAACGAATGGGACCTGAGATTTGTGTCCGCTTAAAAGAGGTGTCCGCTTAAGAGAGGTGTCCGCTTATAGGGGTTCGACTGTATATACTCTATCAGTTAATTGAGTTTCATTTTTCAGTATAGTGTGGTATAGTGAATATATATATAATAATAGCTGCAATTCTATGCCCATGATATATATCAATACAGAATCAGTCTTTTCCAAATATGGAATAGTCTTCCTTTAGTGTATACCCACGATAAATTATAATTAATAGTTAAAGCCTATTTACGTATTACGCATCGTGTATCAAATGAGTTTATAATCTCCGTCTCCATCCGCACGAAATCACATTATACAGTATAATATAATCATATAATTACGTCATTCACCGACGGACTTTCCAAATTTACCGATGGTAAATTCATTTCTCCATCGGTACAGACGGACAATCTTTATTTACCGATGGTGAATTGCCTTACCATTGGTACCGACGGTACCGACGGACAACGTTTTTGAGAGCTACCTGATACTGAACCTAGGCTCTCAAGAGAGAGCTTGGGTTCTAGGGTGCTTCAAAACAGCCTGGATGCGGGGTTACCTTATAATTACGTCATTCACCGACGGACTTTTTAAATTTACCGATGGTAAATTCATTTCTCCATCGGTACCGACGGACAATCCCTATTTAGCGATGATAAATTGCCTTACCATCGGTACCGACGGTACCGACGGACAGTGTTTTGGAGGGCTACCTTATGCCATAGCAATAATGCTAATTATCTCATTCACCGACGGACTTTTCAAATTTACCGATGATCGGTAAATTTATTTCTCCATCGGTACCGACGGACAATCCTTATTTACCGATGGTGAATTGCCTTACGATCGGTACCGACGGTACCGACGGACAGTGTTTTGGAGGCCTACCTCATGCCATCGCAATAATGCTAATATCCCATTGACCGACGGACTTTTCAAATTTACTGATGGTAAATTCATTTCCCCATCTGTACCTACGGACAATCTCTATTTACCGATGGTGAATTGCCTTACCATTGGTAACCGACGGTACCGACGGACAACGTTTTTGAGAGCTTCCTGATACTCAACCTAGAACCCAGGCTCTCAAGAGAAAGCTTGGGTTCTTGGGTGCTTCATAACAGCCTGGATGCGGGGTTACCTTATAATTACGTCATACACCGACGGACTTTTCAAATTTACCGATGGTAAATTCATTTCTCCATCTATACCGACGGACAATCCCTATTTACCGATGGTGAATTGCCTTACCATCGGTACCGACGGTACCGACGGACAGTGTTTTGGAGGGCTTCCTTATGTCATCGCAATAATGCTAACAATCTCATTCACCGACGGACTTTTCAAATTCACCGATAGTAAATTTATTTCTCCATCAGTATACCGACGGACAATCTCTATTTACCGATAGTAAATTCATTTCTCCGTCAGTACCGACGGACAATCCTTATTTACCGATGGTGAATTGCCTTACCATCGGTACCGACGGACAGTGTTTGGAGGGCTTCCTTATGCCATCGCAATAATGCTAACTATCTCATTCACTGACGGACTTTTCAAATTTACCGATGGTAAATTCATTTCTCCATCGGTACCGACGGACAATCCTTATTTACCGATGGTAAATTCATATCTCCGTCGGTACCGACGGACAATCCTTATTTAAATTATCGATGGTAAATTCATTTCTCCATCGGTACTGACGAACAATCTCTATTTACCCGCGATGGTGAATTGCCTTGTTATCGGTACCGACGGTACCGACGTACAGTGTTTTGGAGGGCTACCTTATGCCATAGCAGTAATGCTAACTATCTCATTCACCGACGGACTTTTCAAATTCAACGATGGTAAATTCATTTCTCCATCAGTACCGACGCACAATCTCTATTTACCGATGGTAAATTCATTTCTCCGTCGGTACCGACGGACAATCCTTATATACCGATGGTGAATTGCCTTACCATCGGTACCGACGGTACCGACGGACAGTGTTTTGGAGGGCTACGTTATGCCATCGCAATAATGCTAACTATCTCATTCACCGACGAACTTTTCAAATTTACCGATGGTAAATTCATTTCTCCATCGGTACCGACGAACTTTTCAAATTTACCGATGGTAAATTAATTCATATCTCCGTCGGTACCGATGGAGAATCCTTATTTAATATTTACCGATGGTGAATTGTCTTACCATCGGTACCGACGGTACCGACGGACAGTGTTTTGGAAAGCTACCTTATGCCATCGCAATAATGCTAATTATCTCATTCACCGACGGACTTTTCAAATTTACCGATGGTAAATTCATTTCTCCATCGGTACCGACGGACAATCTCTATTTACCGATGGTGAATTGCCTTACCATCGGTACCGACGGTACCGACGGACAGTGTTTTGGAGGAATACTTTATGCCATCGTCGTAATGCTAACTATCTCATTCACCGACGGACTTTTCAAATTTACCGATGGTAAATTCATTTCTCCATCGGTACCGACGGACACCGATGGCAGAAATAATTTCACCAAACTAACTGTCGGTTTGCTTGCTACAGTATTGGACAACCCTCAACCAAACAACATCACAATGTGAACTGAAACACCACAACCTGCAGACATTGCTCAATCATTGCCCACATTGGAAAGTGTACATGTATTAAAATTGGCAAGCCATTTGGAGAATACTCATTGCATCTCATAGTTTTACATTATTTCACATTATTTCACATTACACGACAATATATATTGTTGACATTAAGTCATGCTGCGGTAATATGTAAAATGGGGTGCACCGGAACCAATTTTTAAAGTTCCGGCCTGAACTGATTTATTAAGCCATATATAGTCGTATGTTACTTTGTCTGTTGCCAGACAGGCAGCCACTTCAACGACTCATCAAGGAGGGCGCGCAAATGTTAGAATAAAAAAATTGACAAACTTTAAACGTCATGTACATTTTGTGTAGTCCAAATTTATTTCTACTGTGAACTTTTGTTTGACACAAATACGAATGATATTCTATCTCTCTGAAAACAACAGAGTTCCAGGTCATGCTTTTTTTATTAGTTCCCGCTGGAACTCTGAAAAATTGGAGTTCCGGCAGGAACTAACCAGCCGGAACCGAGTTCTGTTGCACCCACAATGTAAAATCATAATTTTTAAAAATAAATAAGGTAAGAAATTAACATGTAAATATATAAATAGGTATAAATATTGTAATATTTTATGACTTTAGGTAATATTTTACACAGTAGGTTTAGATAGGGGTATGCACATTAAAAGCACTGTTTCCTGTTCTTCTAACCTTATACTTTCCAATAAATGTATTTTGGTTAAATGGAAATAGTGCAACATTTCATAAAATATGCTGTTTAATTAAAATTTTAAATGCTATTTCTAAAGCCTGGCGCACACGATGCGATTTTAGTCGGCCGATAAAAATCGTTTGACTAGAACTAACAAAATCGTTGTGTGTGCGGTGTCATTTTTAACCGATTTTTGTTGCTGGATTTTAATCGGACAACATCAAAACGTTTTGATATTATACGATTTTTATCGGTGGAATTTTAAGTATAACCAATCAGATTTCATGCTGTGATCACGCGCTTGTATTTATTTGGCAACATGGCGGCTACAGTTCAGGGAGCGTATTTTTTTCGTAATCGTGTGCGGAGTATACCAATGTATATCGGTATGTCAAACGCTTTTTATCGGCCGACTAAAATCGTATCGTGTGCGCCAGGCTTAACAACAAACTAATTTCAAAATCAATTGACTTGTGTCTTTATTCTGTTTATAACCAGTGACCGTCGTGTACCAGAACTGTATGTGGCTGCACAGAGTTATATATTTTACCATTTATGGTTGTCTGTTAGTTTAATTTGTCTGGTGGCATACAGACATACACCTCAAACCTGGGTATAAATTATAAAACCTCTGCCAGTCTCATCAATATCACATGTACCTCTAGCTCTTCATCATCTCATCTGTTGACTCTCAATGAGGTGGTAGATCTACTAAGCAGACAGGATTCATATGTTGATGGTAGCAATTACATGATGCTTGTCTTTTTACTGATTTAGTAGTGGAGTACAGCATTCAACTCCTGACCATCACTTGATGTTGATGGTAGAATATCAAATTCCCCCAAAATATTACATGTATGTATTGAATATTCCCTTTGCCAGGGTCATCCAAGTCGAAGAACTAGTGCAAGATATACAAGAACAAATCAGTTTTATATATAGCCAGATTAACTTCAGGAGATACTGTACAAAAGATTGTACAAAGTCCTACATACCTGTATATGCTCTACAAATTTAAAGTGGCTTCCAAAACTTGTTATAATTTTAAATCTTTATCATGATTTAAAGTGTGTGCAGTAAATATTATTCCTGAAGTCGATATAACTGGTGTTCAGTTACATTTATTATATATGGCAATATTATAATACCGTATTAATTTAAAAGATTTAAAACATGGCAAATTTGATATAAATCTTATATTTATTGAGGCTGTGCATGTTTGATTTTTCTACAAAGTTCGCTCGAATATCTATAACTTCAATATAAACTCCTACTGTGAAAAACTCACCTTAAAAACACAAATAACATACATCAATCGGTAAACATTTGCAGGGCAACTTTAACCCCATTCACAGTTGATAGAAAAATTGCATGGCTTCTCAGCTGAAATTAACGTTAATCTTACGGTACTGCTCAACATTCGTTACTCCACCAGGGGGACGCAACAATTATAAATCAGATGAGGTGCTTCACTGCTACCAAAAGAGCAGCTTTAATTCCATACCAGGAGCGAAAAATATGCGCCACTTTCTAAAACAATAAGATTTTCTGAGATGTGTTTACAACGACAGCGAACGAACACTGAGCGAGCTGCGCCGGCGAATTGATAATATGTAATACTGATGAGACCTCCTCTGTGGATAAACATAGTACTGATCTCCAAACTATAGGACTGCATGAAACTTGCAATGAATTTAATGTTTTGACTGAAAAGAGATTACCTTGATTACAAAGATGAGCACTGATCTGAAATTAGTGCTGAATTGAGATTACACTGATCTCAACGACTGTATAGGCAATGTAGATGTTTTCATTAATTCAATTAATAGAATAAACAAACCAATCAGAAGAGCTCTTGCTAGAACCAAGATCAACAGTAACGGAGATCTGTATTCTTTTGTCCAGAATTATTCTGCATGCGTATTCCGAAGCGCATTTCTTTATAGTGAGGCGGATATGTGTAAAATTATTGATCAGTAGTTCCCGTTGAGGTTAAAAGCATCAAATTTTTACAATTGATGTAGTTTTATTTGCTTAATAGATATTTGAAGTGGGGCCATCGCTATTTTGCTGCTAACTCCTGAAAACGGGTGATTAGTGATTTTCTTCTATTGAATTCTATTATAGCCAAAACATGTGAAATTTTTTATTCAATTACAACAAATATGACTTGCATCATCAGAAAGCTTATAAAAAACTGCATATAAGACATTTAGACAGTTTTTTATTTCTGAAATAGTTTTCGAATTATAAGCTGTTAAAAACGCATTTTCAAACATCGAATAATTAATTAGGGACTTTTAGCGAGATAATGTGCTTAATTAGAGACCTTAAGATTGACGTTTACGGCAAACGTCAAACCGCTAGCGAGGTTTTTGATTTTACAACTCTATTATAATAGCTTTTACACCAGTTTTGAAATATGTTAAACTTGTTAAACTTGTGCTTTTTAGCAATGATTTAAGAAAGCAAATTAACCACTAGTCATGCAATTCACCAAAGCAGTAAATTGAGATTTGGCGTTTGAAGTTGGCGTTTGGCGTATAAATTTCATGCTTGAACTGCTACGAGGGCTTGTAGTCGTTAAAGCATGAAATTTATACGCCAAACGCCAACTTCAAACGCCAAATCTTAATTTACTGCTTTGGTAAATGGCATGACTAGTGGTTAATTTGCTTTCTTAAATCATTGCTAAAGAGCACAAGTTTAATAAGTTTAACATATTTCAAAACTGGTGTAAAAGCTATAATAATAGAGTTGTAAAATCAAAAACTTCGCTAGCGGTTTGACGTTTCCCGTAAACGTCAATCTTAAGGTCTCTATTTACAGCAATAACCATTTGAAAAATCAAAAAACTGTTTAAAAATATTGTATGTAGTTTTTTACAAGCTTTCTGATGATGCAAGTTATATTTGTCGTGATTGAATTCAAAATTTCACATTTTTTGTTGTAGTAGAATTTAATAGCAAATAATGCAAATAGCATCGTAACTCTCTAAAAAAATCAGTTTCACGATGGCCCCACTTGTTGTTCCACTCATAGAAAAGATGCTACTGTGCACAATTTGGTGCTTTTAACCCTGTTCGGAAACATCCATGCGCATATCCGCCACACTATTACAAATTGCCATACAACTTGTTTCACAGGGTCTCACCTCCGCCACGCCCCCCAAACACCGGCTCCGGCGAGACCCCTGTTTGGGTATGGTCACGCGATATCCCAGGATACAGTGTAATTTGTCGTTAGCGTGGGTACGTGTCAGAGTTATTAACTACAGTCATTTCTAAAAATAATAGAACATGTCAATTTAGTT
>CACRXK020014675.1:0-12875 GCA_902702795.2 Paramuricea clavata
GTTGCAACCCCTCCAGTCAGTGTTTAGTTGGGCAGAATTCTTCTTTAAAAAATTATTGGGCAATTGTTTTAAAACTGACTTTAAACAGTATATAGACTGGAGATGTATTCCTTCTATTTTAAATGACAATGTTGGGCAATTTCTATCCACCTGTACGCCATATTATTTTTCAATGCTGGGAGTGGCATTCCAGAAAACCTATAGTACACACATTTCCTGGAGAAGCATGCCCACAATCCTGGTAAACATCCATAAGTTTGTTTGTTGCCGTCTAATTGTGCTGGCACTGAGATTGCCCCTCTCACTTTTGCTGTTTGCTTTGTAGTTTCCTATCAGAAAGATTAAACCGACTCCAAAGAAATCCCCAGTACAACTTCATAAATGGACATTTGAGGAAGATAAAGCATTCATTGAATTCATATCTGTTGCAGAAAATCATGCAAATGATTACGATTGAAGAGGTTTACCAATTATGTAATACCTCTAGTTGTTTTAATACATCATTAAGCTAGAGCAAAAGCATCACCTTTCATATACGTTATCATATATATATAGCATCCGTGTTTCTGGTGAAATGAATGTGTGCAACATTTTAAAATTGTACGCATAAGATTTTATTGTTAAAAACATTTTAATTATCTTTATTAAGTACAGTAATATTATGTTAATATTTTTTTCGATTTTAAAATAAATAAATTTTATCAACATCATTTATGTAGTGTGTGCAGATCTTTTTATTCATTTGTGATGAGCAAGGGAAGACTATACACTGAAAATCGTGAAAACCATACATACCATAAACCTCCGAATATAAGCCCCCCCCCCCATGTACAAGCCCCCCCCTTGTGTAAGCCCATCAAAAATCGCTTACGAAAGAATATAAGCCCAGTGCTTTTAGGTGGAGGTTTACAGTAGATTGTCAAAAAAACTGCAGAACTGTAAGATGGTGTCCATGCATAGGATATACTTATGGTATAATCAAGTGATATATATATATGGTATAATAGTGACGAAAACACACGCAGTACAGGAAAACAGGGGTAGGGCCAAGACTGTACCACTACAAGTTCCCCAGCTCTATCCTTACAAATAAAAGAAATGTCAGTATTACACCAGACACCAATAAACAATTTTGCAGCTTCTGCTAAACATTTTCTTTCAATGTTTTTTAACCCATTGAGTATTGAGTGTCAGCACTCTCCCCCTGATGAGTAAATAGTCTAGTGTTAGACAGTAAAATAATCTGGCATTAGGCAGAGTAAAATAATAGACAACTGGTTGATCATTTGAGCATAGATAACTGGTTGACCAGTATAAATCCTTGCAATGCATCACACATTGCGATAGTATTGAATTTACTCCATTTCATTCTTTACAACAATGCTACCACTGGGCGCTTCTTCCATCTTTCAGTGTGTATGAATGTCTGTCAGGGCAAACAGGATTTATTGGTAAATTAAAACAGTTACAATCAGTTGGCTGATGTAATTCTATTGGTGGAAGTACACTATCCAGCTCATCATCTCGACTATCTGGGTCACATGGTGGGATTGCTTGGGATGTTGGTGATGTTGAAATGTCAAACTCCCAACAACATAACATTGTTATATTCTTTGTTTATACCTCCTTCCCGTAGATCATTAGGGTCGAAGAACTACATGATATGAAATAAAAATACGTTTTAATACTGCTGTATTTATACAACATAGGAGCATTTTTATATTTCTATTTTTATATAAAAATCATCTCACCTTAAAAACACAACTAGAGTGAATTTGTACCAGTGCAGGACTACCGCAATCAGCGAACAATTTCATCAATTTTTATCCCGTTAACCACAGCTGGACAAAGGACTATTCTTCGAACTATCCGTAAAACTATAAACATGAACCTCACGACATTCAAGTTCATCACACGGTAATTCTTCCGGAATCAAGATTAAAGGCTGTTTTGACACACAGTGAACACACAGAAGCTCGTGTCCACCCCAAAACGAAGCTTTCTTTCCATGCGTAGTGCAAAAATCAACCATTTTACAATTTATTTTCGATAAATCTTTTCTGAACTCTTAAAACCTCGAGGTGTAAACACAGCGAAAGCCGACCGAACAATGACGGCGCAGAGCGAGAAATCGATAATATGTAAAAAAACGCGCCTGACCGCGTTGCATGCCGGTATAGTCCTCACTCCTCTGTAGCCAGGCCTTATACTGCCCCCTGGTGAAAAAATCCTGCGTACGGCCCTGCTACAAAGTCTGTGAACATAAGCTCCCTTAAAAATTCACTGCCAGGGATATTATTGGTATAATACAAATATACAGAATGAAACTAAAAACCCTAATAGTTATTCTGCTATATACATATTTTCCATTAACTTCAAGTTAGCAATTCCGGTCCGTTCCGTTCTACTGAGCTTCGCTAAAATCTGTTTCGCTATTGACAGGAATTTCAGTCTATTTCTTTGAGTTTGAGATGAAACCAGTGCAAATTTTAGCACTGATATTTCCTCAAACTTGAATACTTGATTGCTTTCTTCCACATGCAGGCAGGCATCGCCGATGTGATTTTTGAGTTAAGTTACTTTAAAGCTAAAATATCCGCCTTCTTGAAACGAAATTGCTACCATAGCAACGAGAGTTGTTTAACTTTTGTGAAAAATTCAAACAATTATTTAGACGCTCTTTCACATCAGTAAGATACTTTTTGTTTCTCAAAAAAATACGCTAGATCAGTATAAATCGCAAATTTTCCATTTCTCTCATAACTGTGTTGAGCCACCTTAATGTCAATGCCCCCAAAAATTATTATGAATGCGATAAACTTCAACATGAAAATGAGGCTCGCAAGTGACATCTGCACTCATGAAACACCAGGCACTTGGCACAATAAACTCATCTGAAATAGTTTCTCTTTACATTGACATTGTGTACATATCAATAGGAACAAAACAATTTCATCCGCGCTTGTAATTGTATAGGAGCGAATGTTGTTTCAAAATTCACGAGGTTGTAACTGAAAAGGTATCAAGTGCATTATAAAACCTGGAATTTTTAAATGTAAAAACTTCCCAACTTTGATTTAAAATTCCTGTTAGAAAACGGCTCTTCAGAGACTTGGCGAATGCAATATTTTTCTGTGGGGCTGTGGGGCATGCCTCCAGACCTCCTCGGTTGAGCCCTTCTCCATAAATATAAACAATTTGCTTCAGACGGCGCTGGTCCTGTCACTCATATCATCTGCAGTCGAACGAACTTGTTTTCATTACATCCTCGTTCCCAGAGCTTCTTGGCTGTCTGCGGTGCCATAAGCCGAGAAGCCCTGGGAACGAGGATGATTTTCATTATTGACTATAAGCAAGTCACTATACACTTCTTAATCTTAGTACGATTATACGCAGCTGTTTGTAAATGATTTTCGAGCAATTTAGTCCACGACATATAATTGTTTACATTTAGACGCTTAGTCACTACAAATGTCAACCTCGTTCCCAAGCTAGGAGTGTAGAGGAAAGAGCCTGGGAACGAGGTTGACTTGTAGCAAGCTTGTCCACAATCTCGTTCCCCGAGCCTGCGATCCTCGGGAAGGAACCGAAGGCTCTGGGATAATCCATTTCAGGGAGGAATCTGATTGGCCATTGATATGGAATGCGTAGTTCAATCTTAGCAATGATTCTTGGCTTCCGGTAACGGATTATCCCAGAGCCTTCGATTCCTTCCCGAGGATCGCAGGCTCGGGGAACGAGATTGGCTTGTCCACAAGTTGTAAGA
The DNA here is from genome assembly GCA_902702795.2 of Paramuricea clavata. NCBI lineage: Eukaryota > Metazoa > Cnidaria > Anthozoa > Malacalcyonacea > Plexauridae > Paramuricea > Paramuricea clavata. The sequence goes on from CACRXK020014675.1 coordinate 3,767, forward strand.
ATGTGGTTTCAACAACCTTGCAGCGGGTTGACAACGAGCGCGGTTGACAATTTGTCAACAAGCTGGTTTTTGTTACAACTTGTGCGTTTTTACGCGTGTAAACAGCGAGTCAAGATTTTAAAATACTTGACAATGTTTCATGATGTACCCGCAGACACTTTGCATTGTTTATATTTATCTTTTGTATTTTCAGGACAGTACAGAAAGGTTGTGTTGGTTGCTTTGACAGTTATGTAGCAACAGCTAGGTATGTTTGTTTACGCTTTATTAGCAAAGCTGCCATGTTCAGATGATTAAAAACTTGGGCCGCTTGTTCGAAGCTGGGTTGGCGGTAACCCTGGGTTAAAATGTAAACCACTGTTTCGGGTTGTCCACTTCTGCACGTCCGTTTAAGACTTTAGAAAATGAAACATCCACACAAGATTTCTAGGAAAAGTATCCCCATGTTTACCAACAAACTGTCGGGAAGGTTGTCTTGAAAGATTTATTAACCGAGGATAAAGCTGACTTTTGAACAACTGACCCCAGAAGTTACTAGGAATGAGACACTGATAAACAGATTGGGGGGAGCATGATTCATTTGAAAATCCATGTTCTCTCTATATGGTCTTTACAATGCTATTTTAATGTGTGCACTAAAAGAGGCAATTGAGATTGGAAGCAATATGCTCTTTATACATACAGTGGAGTCAGGGCCGTCGCGAATAGCTTTAAGGAGGGCGGGGGTAGTGTATTCTGTTTGCCGACAAAACTGAAATTCGGCAACCACCTTTGTACATTTTCCGAAGTATGTGTTGACGGGGAGAGGGCCGGGGGGGAGGAAATGAAATTTTCTTAGCCGAAAGATATAGAAATCGTCGACAAATTCTTAATTTCGTTGCAACTTGTTTTCGGGGTGTCACACCCGCAACACCCCTAAGCAACGGCCATGAGTAGAACCCAGGTAACTCGAACTCGAAGGGAAGCAAAATTGTTCGAGTTAGCGGGGGTTCGAGTTAACGAGATCAGTGTTGAATTTCGTTTATTATGTTAATAAGGTATACTCGTTTGAATTATGGTCGGGGCGGGCAATAATTTTTCATTGTTTACACTGAATCATATATCATGTCAAGTTATTTTGACTTTCATTTTACTTAAGTGTCCTCCATTGCACATCCACCAACTTAGATATCTGGCAGAGAAACTTGCTATCAGGTATGTTTTTACATTTGTTATCAGACATACAATAGATCTGGTATCTTTTAATTGATTGAATGTTCGCTTTTTCCTGCTTTTTTTTTTAATCGATATGTCCAGTATAATGCCGCGATCTCATACTCAGAGCATGCCCGTTCGCAGGTTAGGTGGCCAGCACAGCTCTGGAAAAATGGTTTGCTCGACACGATATATCCGAGCAGGAACAAAGCGTGTATTATTCCACCGTAAATGCGTGAATGAAAGTACGAAACAAAAGTCCAAGTAGGGACGAAATTTCTAAGATTAAGCAGGAACATTTTAACCCGAGTGTTTTTAGAGAGCGTGTATAGAACATATGTATATCTACTATGGATTTATCAATTAAACAGTAAAATTTTAGCTCCTTTACCACCAAATCAAACACTGTAGAACTGAAAAGAAGCAGAAACACACGAAACAATAAACCCCATCGATATTGCAAAAAATATACTACCTATATATAAATCCACTCCAACTTCAACCGTGCTGTTATATTATGGAACCTGTTTTGTAATTCAGCTCTACGTATAGTCCTTTCTCTAATCCAACTTCATTTAAAAGACACGTATAAACAATGTATACTAACATACTATAAATACGATGACCAAAATATGATTTGTATTTGGTCAATAAACAAAGTGCATTAATTGGTACTTCAAATACAAATATATTTCAAATTTAACATAGTTGATTGTCATGCAGTCGCAGTAAAATGTGCTCAATTCAACATTTCGAACCAGACCAATTTTTTTAGTCCCATACTATAATACACTTGTTGGTTTCAAACATGACATCAGCGACATTATTTTAGTAATATTACTGAATCACATCACTTACAGATTTCTAACAATATGTTGAAACAAATAAGAAGTTTTGCTGGAGTCCAAAGAGCTCTAGCATAAATGCATAATGTAATTTTCGCCTGCGCTATTTTGACAGTGCCGCAGTCATGCAGGATTTCCAGCTGTCAAGGTGGGTCGAAGCAATAGTACCCTGCGCTAGTTCAAATATATATAGTTTATTTGTGGTGTTACTCTGAGTGCATATCCACACCGGGCGAGCTTGAAAAATATGCCCGGCCACGGTGGGATTCGAACCTACGACCTTTGGAATACTAGCCCAATGCTCTTCCAACTGAGCTACGCGGTCAGGACGGTTCGAGTAAGTGATATTTCAGAACAGAATCTAGTTCCTTCAATACAAATGTATTCTAGTAATATGAATTTTTTCTGTGTTGGTGTAGTGTACTCAGGTGAATATGATATTTGTGGTGTTATACTCTGAGTGCATATCCACACCGGGCGAGCTTGAAAAATATGCCCGGCCACGGTGGGATTCGAACCTACGAACCTTGGAATACTAGCCCAATGCTCTTCCAACTGAGCTACGCGGTCAGGACGGTTCGAGTAAGTGATATTTCAGAACAGAATCTAGTTCCTTCAATACCAATGTATTCTAGTAATATGAATTTTTTCTGTGTTGGTGTAGTGTACTCAGGTGAATATGATATTTGTGGTGTTACTCTGAGTGCATATCCACACCGGGCGAGCTTGAAAAATATGCCCGGCCACGGTGGGATTCGAACCTACGACCTTTGGAATACGTGGCCGGGCATATTTTTCAAGCTCGCCCGGTGTGGATATGCACTCTGAGTAACACCACAAATATCATATTCACCTGAGTACACTACACCAACACAGAAAAAATATATATAGTTTGTTTATAATGTGAAAATGGATCTGAATTCTCATGCTATCCATGCATAATATAGTACAATTTAGAGTAAATATAAAGTGTCATTTTCAGCATTTTGGGCTTTATTTTAATCTGTTGAATCCAGAACATTTAAAACATTGGGAGATATTAGTAACGTTTCCATTACAAGAAATGAAAATATATTCCACATGCTTGTACTTGATTGTCAGAAATTTTCCAAGGGGGAACTGAATTTTTCCAATAATGTGAACAGCACTATACTGTTTTGTTGACAAGCCGAGACAATTTTTTACCCGCGAGAATTGCTTTCCCCGGACATTTGAAAACCACCAATTAAAATCTTTCATCGAAATTTTCAAAAATGAACGAAGAATACTTGCAACAATAACTTTAATAATCAAACGACTTCACGGCACGCTAGTCATAGCACGTTTCAACTCCTGCATACAAAGTGTAAGATATTCATGTTCAGCTGTATATTAGAAATAAACCACATTAATCGTTTTCACATGACACTTTGTGCATTTCACATTCCCCATATTTTGATCAAATTTATATCACGCCATCTTTTCCATATGCCTCATAGTTTAAAACATGCCTGGATGACTTACATGTCGTTTGATCAGGGCGTAAGACAAGATTACAAACTCGATTATTACTTGACGTTTTTAGCATACTACTAACTTGACGTTTTTAGCATACTACTAACTTGAAGTTTAATATTAGCATACTACTAACTTGAAGTTTAATATTAGCATACTTCTCACTTCCTCCTCTTCCGATCTATCCAGCGTAAAAGTATTAGCCAATTAATTACGTTCTTTTGGTTGGACAACTAATGATTTAAGATTTTCGACAAAAGCTGTGTTTATCCTGGAAGTTTGTTCTGACGTTGGCGCATGTTTTTTGCTTCGCTGCATGATTGGCTGATAAATTTGATCAAGAAAATAGCGTAAATATGTCTATAGGACATGGCTAGAAAAATAAAACTTTGGGATTAAATTCAGCGACAGATTTCTCCAAAATAAGTGCTTTCTCGTGTCAACAATATTTCTTCAGTTTCATCTCTCGTGCCCGTTCCACTACAGTTACGCCTCGTGTTTATTTTGCGCATGCAAAACATGGGCATGTCTAACTTGGGCTGTTCTTAGTTCATTAATTAAGTACTGGAAACGTTTCTTTCCAGAAATTACGGGCTGATACGGATTTACACAAAGAGTTTTCGTGGTGTTTATTTTGCACTTGCAAAACATGGGCATGTCTAATTTCTGCTTTTCTTAGTTGATTAGCTATTGGAAACGGTTCTTTCCAGAAATTACGGGCTGATGTTAAACCTATAAGCTATATAAGGCCCTGTTCACATGAACCCGGGACAGTGTTATGTCTCGGGGCAAGCAATTGTCGCGGGACAAAAATTGTCTCGGCTCCTTAGTAAAAGAATAGTGCTGTTCACATGATATTTTACTTGTCCCGGGACAAGAATTGACCCGAGTGCCTCGCCTCTGTAGACAGGGACACTCGCCTAGCCGGGACAACTTTTCCTCATGTGAACACTTTGCCCCGGGGCAACTTTGTCCCGGGATAATTGAATTTTTGGTAAAACGATCAAAATCGCGGCTAAAATTACATTTAGAGCACGTTGGACTCCACAAAACTTGTTATTTGATTGAAGATATCATTAGAAATCTATAAGTGATGATTCTAATAATATTAAAATAAAATTGTCGCTAATATCTTGTTTGAAACCAAGAAGTGTAGTATGTTACTCAAAGAATTTGATCTGGTCAATCAGAAACAATGAATTGAGGACATTTTATTACGGCTGATAATCAACTACGTTCTATTTGTAAATATCATAACATAAAATACGACTTGCGTTTATCAGAATGTTTTTTATTTAGCAATATTTCACCGTTTCACGTTGGCGGGAATATTTTATGATTCCCGCGTAATGTATTTATAGGCATGACCCGCGCTAGCTTTGTTCATGTGAACAGAAGATATCAGTACCCCGGGTCAATGACTTGTCGCGGGGCAGTTGTTTATCCCGGGATCATGTGAACAGGGCCTAAGTTACTCAAGAAATGTAAATTAGGTGAAGCTATTGGGTATACTAATAAACATGCATGTGCTAAGCTGGAATTAAATTGTAAACATTGCAATTCAGACATTTGTTTAATTAATCTTCGTACTTTGTGTCGATATTAGGACGAAGTCAAGCGTCTTGCAGCACAATATTGGTCAATATTGAACGTTGAAATGTAAATTGTAAACATTGCAATCTCAATTCAGCTTGGTTCAATTAAAATCATGATTTGGTAAACATTATACATGCAGCTTGAATTGTTAGTCAAGAATTATGTTGCATTATTATAATTACAATACAGGTGCAGAACGGAACGTTTTAGAAACAGTCCTATAGTTTTCTCAATTGATTCATCAATAATAAATCACTTAGCGGCTGTGAAGGAGTCGCCTTTAAGAGTAGGTAACTTGGTACTTATTTTTTAAAGTTTTTATAGCATAATATTGTAAAACTTTCTATTGTATGAGTATTGATATACCTTTGATGGTAAAATGCATTTATTCTCTATTTTATCCTTTATAATACGCATTTCAATTTAGCTAGTTAAGGAGCTATTCAATGTGTAAATCAGTATAATTTATTAAACATTAAACACAAATTGCGACGAATCCCAAATACTGTATAATTTCAATACATGTAAGTGTAAAATAGATTAATCAATCTTCAGTTTATCACAACTGAAATGTATAAGATTAAAGTCGGCATCGCTTTGGAGAATGCCACTCTCACAGCAAAAGGAAACCGAATTTAACATGAATATCCAGTGGCGCCGTGGGACCCATGTTTTTTTTTGGGTTTTTTTTTTGGGGGGGGGGGGCAAGGGCAAGGGCAGTATTTTTCCGACAAACCGAAAATTTTTTCCGACAAACCAACAACATTGACAATTTTCCAACGGGTCTCAACGGGTCTCAACAGGTCTCCTCAACGACGGGTCTCAACAGGTCTCCCCCTCCCCCCGGCCACAGCGCCACTGTGAATATCTGATACTTTGGCTTGCGAGTTTATAATTTATTAAACATTAAACACAAATTGCGACGAATCCCAAATACTGTATAATTTCAATACATGTAAGTGTAAAATAGATTAATCAATCTTCAGTTTATCACAACTGAAATGTATAAGATTAAAGTCGGCATCGCTTTGGAGAATGCCACTCTCACAGCAAAAGGAAACCGAATTTAACATGAATATCCAGTGGCGCCGTGGGACACATGTTTTTTGTTTTTTGTGGGCAAGGGCAGTATTTGTCCGACAAACCGAAAATTTTTTCCGACAAACCAACAACATTGACAACTTTCCAACGGGTCTCAACGGGTCTCAACAGGTCTCCTCAACGACGGGTCTCAACAGGTCTCCCCCTCCCCCCGGCCACAGCGCCACTGTGAATATCTGATACTTTGGCTTGCGAGTTACCTCTACATATAATTGATCATAGTCAAAATTAGCTTAATTAAGTTTCAATATGGTCAATGAATTGAATACCATGTCAGTCGTTAAGCTGTTTGTAAATTGTATTTTTACTTATTTTAAACCAAACATTATACAATGTGAAGGTGGCTTTATTTACAATTAATGTGCCAGAATTGTATGAAAAATCAGCGATTTAAAAAGCAGGCGAAAACTTTGACCGGTTCTCCATGCATTAATTTGAAGGAAAATTTTAATTGAAAGCTACTAACAAGGAAGTTAGGGAACTGATATATTTGTCAATAATTCATCATTAACCTAGCAATCGAACTCATGCGTTCAGAGTCATAAATGTTGGCTTTTATTGAACCGCAAGGAATTAATTGCGTGTGGCTGGTAGCCTATACAGTTGGTTCGCGGGCTTTGTCCTAAATTCATAAAGTAACCTTAGTATGCCCCTATTTCTGTAATTTTATATATATATATATATATATATATATATATATATATATATATATATATATATATATATATATATATATATATTAGTGTATGTATGGGCGAAAACTTTAAAATACTAAATAAATTAATAAACTGCAAGTAAAACTCGGCAACCCGTGGTAATAGCTCAACAATTCATGCAAAGTACTATAGGTATAAGCTTTCCTGAATTTGTTTTTTAAATGTTTTTTAAACCTAATTCCAACGACTTAAAATCCTGTTTGTGCTTTTCCTCATTTTGGGGACAAGCCGATAAATGCCGAGTAACTCGATTAAATTAATTCTGCCCGTATGAATAGACTAAGTTAGTTTGTCTTACCCACTGAAATGAATATAACTGGAACGCTACTTCCAATCCATCCTCTTACCCAGAGCCATTACTTTTTTCACTCGGTTACTCGTTGAAAATTAGGCTCTGGGTTAGACGACTAAAGGGAGAGATCTGATTGGCTTCTCAGAGAACTGCTATTTCCCAGAAGTTGAGCAGTTTTCGCTAGGCAAAATTATTCTATCAAAATATGTCAACAAATTAAAATAGTTCGTTTCTTCGTAATACTTCTCTCTTCGAAAATTGTTATGGGTGCTAAAGCGTCCCAGTTCAAGAGTATGCATGCGCTTTAGAAACTACTGCAAGTTTTCTTGCACTTCCGGTTCCCGTGTATCCTAGGGCCTATAAAAGTCGCGCGCGGCTGAGTACGAGAATGATCGGAAATTTGGTTATCTTTCCATGTCATGCAATCACGAAACCTAATCCAATCCCTAGCCCTAACCTTTAACTCCTAACCAATCATATTTCGTGACTGCGTGACATGAAAATGTAATTGAAGCCAAACTTGAAGGTCAGGCCCAGTCTTTTTCACACATGTTAAAAGCACGGTCAAACCTAAGCATTTACAAAAAAGCTCTTTAACAGCGCGCTCCGATCCATGGGAACTTTAATGCATTTATTCAGGTAAATCATCCAAGCAGACTTTATTTTTACTCGTGTGTGCAGCAGGCTGTAGTAGGGGTTTAAATTAAGCCTGGTTTCCATATGGTCGTAATGGTCGTAAAAATAAAGTCCTGAATCACGATCTTTCTCAAAGGCCAGTTTATAATAGTTTATACCTGTAAACCGCATATAAAAATATCAAGTATTCTTTATTTATAAAAATATCAAGTATCCGCATATTTCGAGTTCTAAAATGTTGTATTTGGGCTGATGAGAAAGATCGTGACTCAATCTTTACGACTGTTACGACCATATGGAAACCTGGGGCCGATTGTATAAAACTCTTAATCACTTTTTTAATCACTATTTTGTAGTTAAATAGTGATTAACTCTCAAATACGCGCTTCTTATTGGATGACGTTTGCACTTAATCATAGTTAACTTTAATCACTGTTTTATACAACCGGCCCCTGGCTTTAAGAACTTTAAAAACAACTACGTTGTACTCGAGTACAGAAGGGAACTCCACTGTCAACAAATCTTTTGAAATTTTGCTCATTCATTTTTTAACAGTACTGCAGTTAAGCGAGTCGATCAGACGATGCTATTGGATGATTGCTAATAGTAATGCCAAAAAAGTCATTGTTCCTCTGTTCACAAGTTTAGATAAACATGGTTAAAATGAAGCTTAGCTGGAGCAAAGACTGTGACGACGTATTTGGGAGCATGACTGTGTCTACAGCAGCTGGTGTGTTAAAAGAATCAACAATTTAAGTTTTAGAACAAATCTGAAGGCGCCAAATATGTTGATATTAGCAATGGGGATCAGAGAATGGGGATGGTGTAGCAGAAAGTTCAAGAGGCTAACACAATTCAAGAGGTTGGTAAATTTAAAATTCAAATATTTGTCAGTAAGCTAGCCTGCGAGAATTGAGGAGCAAGTCGGTTTATATGCATAAAGTTTTCTCAAATTCTCATTCACCGGTCCAATGAGAACAAGAATTGCCTGCAAGCTGATGAGGAATGGCTGGACATTACCGACATTACCGGTCAAAGGAACAAAAACTCTCATCAACTATCATTAAAATTTGAGCAGGCTCAAAGTTGATCATGAGAGTTGATGAGAATCTACGAGAGTTGTCGATGAAACGCAAGTCTCGTTTCGGGACTTGATTGCCATGCAACGGGACTTGATTGCCAGTCCTAGAGTCTTAAGCGACAAATACACTAACATTGCCAACAGCTGAATGTAA
>CACRXK020014676.1:0-12875 GCA_902702795.2 Paramuricea clavata
TCCCGGATGTGTTTCGTCCGTGTGATCTTACCCGGGTAGCGAGATGAAGGCGGCGTATCAGGCACGACAGAGTCTGATACAGCATGCTCCGCAGAAGCATGATGGGGCGAGCTAGAAGGAGCGGGTGGAGGCTCACTAGCAGGCACGGACAAACACAAAGACTTCTTAGCCCCTGCAGTTGATCGAGGTTTCTGCAGGCGCTTCGGCTTGTCACGATTCATTGAGCGTCGCTGTACTAAGGACACTTCACGCTGGCAGGAAAAGTCATGCGAGATAGCAAGCGACTCCCTGAATTCACTGATCGTGACAACTAACTTTTTGGCCTGAGGAGAGGAATTATCATCCTCAGAAGAAGGAGCAACAGCAGCGCCCGCGCCACTATCAGTCTCCATCCCGGTGGGAGGGACGGCAACAATAGCGGAATCGACGGGCTGTTCAATGGATGTACAAGGTGGAATGGCATCGACATGAACAGAGGAAGCTTCTGGAGAGGATGGACGAGGCGATGACGCCTCCATAGGCTGGGAGCGCTGAACAGGCACACCAGTATTGGATGGTGGTTTCTTTGTCTTTCCCTGCTGGCAACGGCGGGCAAAATGCCCAAAAGCGTTACAGGACAGGCAATAAGGTGGCTGACCGTTGTAACGGACCGAGCAAGGGAAGTTGGCTATCTTAACGACCACAGGAATTGACCGAAGAAAAGACATGGTGACCATGCGTGTCCCAGTGCGAATGTCCTTGTAGCCTTTAACGCAAAGATCACGAACGCTAACTACACGGCCATACGCGGACAAAGAAGACGAGATATAGTTATTTGGCATATGGAGAGGAGCCCGATCCACAAAGACATTCGTGAGTTGCTCATATGCCGGGGTTGGTGTGATGTTTACACCGCGAAAATTAAGACCATTAAGGTCATATCCCATCTTGTAGGAGGGAGAGGTGAATTGGATCCGATACTGATTGTCAGGCAAAGCCTGAACAGCAGAGATCCTCTCAGCCCCAATGGCCTTAATTAATGCCACCCTAACATCTTTAACGGTGTCTTTGCAGACCAACCGTTTGGGGAGGCGAAAGCAGGAGCTTGTCTGATTCCACTTTGCGAAATCCTCCGCGGTAAAGTTAGGCAATGACATATTTTAAATTAAATGTATATACTTATGTAGGTGTATTAGTGAAACAAAGAATTAGGCCAACAGAGGTGACTCGCTGTGCCTACTAAACGCTAGAACTGACTGATCCTTAATAAAACAGGCAGTACAACCACTGAAGGCGACCACCGTTTAGAAAGAAGAAGGAAAAGCCAGATATATATATATATATAGATATACTAATACACCGCTAAAAAAGAGCGATTGCACCAAAAGTACACAGACAACCGCCAAATGTGCCCAAAACCAACGGCACAAAGAGCGAATGTACAAAAAAGTGTACAAACAACCGCCAAAGAGCGATTGCACCAAACAAGAACAATCGCCAAAGAACAAAAGTCAAGTAAATATGCGCACAAACCAGCACAAAACTTAACAAAGAGTGATTGCCTAAAACCTAAGACAAACACCAAAAACCCAGGTACAAACGACTACCCCCCCCCCCCCTAAACACGAAAGGAGCAGTACCACAAACAGTGATAGAACCAATCACGAACTACCCAGGAAAAGAAAGAAAACCAGGGAACGGACAAAAACAGCCCAAAGCTGGTGCCCGCAACAAGGCAAAGACAAAGACAAAAAAAGACAGCCTTCCTTTGAGTGATCCCCTAATTAGACCACTCGACAGGAAACAACCAGAAACACACTAACATTGCATCAACAATAGCATTGATCCTCAAATACAAAGACGAATATGTAAATTACATGGTCTTAAGCGTTGTGCAATGTCGTAGCTGTTGAAACTGGTACGTGATTTGCATCATTTTCACGGTGCATGCATGACTACGGCAACAGTTAATTCGTCCGATGTTATTTGAGGTGTTTTATTTGAATTCGCGGACTATTTTTCTTAAGGGCTGTTTTAGAGAAGCAAGAATACTTTTAAAAAGAGGCAAATTAAGTGTAGTAACGTATACTTTGGCTCAAATACAACAATATATAAGCAATTATATTTTCCCTGCTGCCGTTCTAGGTTGCCAAACTCTCTAACAACGCTTCCGAGTGTGGAAGGACAATGTTAAGGACATACTCGTACATGTCAAAAGCAAGCATAAATTTCTCGTGATGTTTGCTTATTGATGGAGCACGTATTTCTAGATCTTGTCTTGATTACTTTTCTTTTCAAACGTTTGTACAGTATATAGTAGTCAAGCAGTTGAATTTCGTGTCAATAAATATATTAGCATTTAACAGTTAGACAGATAAGATCATAATTTTACGACACTGCCGGTTGTTTAATATCTGCATGCTGAGTGATTGTACTCGTTGCGCCGAATTGATAAATTGGAAGATTGGATAAAATTTTTTTGTCTTCGAGCAAGCCTTTATCCTTAAAAAAACAAAAAACAAAAAAACGTGCGAGAAGAAAACTTGAATTCGTGCAAGCATCCATCCTATGAGAGTAAACTCCAATTCCTGGACCCCTATTTGGAACTTCTGGATATACAATCTGAAGAATACATAGAATGCCGTGACATTCCTGATGATCACCCATTATTGCATTATGCAAAGCTTCCAAATTTGTGAAGACACAGGAGTTTTAAAAATTGTGGTGACGAAACATGCGAACGGGCACACGGGCTGATGGCCTGCAGAGGAGGTAGGCTATATACTTCATGTCCTAGGGGTCCCCAATTGCCGCCCCCCCCCCCAATCACCACAAAAACCATTCTCTCAAAAAGGCAAAATCCGTAGAGAAATTGGAGGGGTACACGTTACATGCTCGAAGCTGTAACTGATTAAGTATACGCTTCGAGTGAGGAAAAACACGATATACTGGAGGAACTTGATTTGTAAAATCTCGTTAAAGCATTTGTAGTCTTGTGGATATGGTTCCAAGAAGATTTAGTTTAGATTTAGTTTAGATTTTAAATTTTAACTGTTAAATACATGTATGCATTATCATAGCATGAATATTTCTTCTCAGACTTATTCTGTATCGTATAAAAAGCAACGCAATTTTAAGAATGCGGAAATGGTGCCTCATAGAACCTAGAATGATTGAAATGCAACATTTCTGATCAAAATCACATGCTCCCCCCCTCCCCCCCAGCATTACAGGCGGGAAATAGGGTGACACTGACCCCTTCCCCTGTTTTCAAGGTGACTTTTCCAATTTATTTAATTCCGAGTAGAAATGTCTGGGAAAATTTATGTCTCCGATGTGCTTTATAATCTTCGGAATTCTGCTAGATTTCACCACCAAAGTGCTTGAAATCGCATTTCAGGGACTCTAGATTTCTAGATTTTTTTCGTAATAACCGGGTACCAAGTTATTATTAAAAATTAATAACCTGGTACCAGGTTATTATGGAAACTTAATAACCTGGTATCCGGTTATGAATGTTCCATAATAACCTTCAACTCCGCATTTCCCCCGGAGAAATTAAATACCACCGCCTGCTTTTAGATTGAAGGTTATTACAGAGGAGTTAAAAACCGACAAAATACAAAAGAATATGGTCTGATGAGTTTGTAAGTGCGGAAATTGTTATCATTTTTGAGCCGAAAATGGTAACATTTTCCGCACGTAATACAAACACATACAAAATTTGCGAACAAGTCTATATTTTCCAAGCTTTACAACATTTCGCAACCAAATTTTGCAATTTTACTAATTTCATTATGTTTTTTTTTAGCTGTGGTGTTTGATTCCCTTCTCTTTACTTAGATTAAAATTTAGTCTAACATGCAAGTTGTCCATTCAAAAGAATTTTAATTAGACTCTTTTTTTTCTGGAACACCAACATGGCCGCCATGGCTTTTGTTGAGTTCGTCCCTGGGGAATGAGTGCAAACACTCTAATACCGTGCAATGATCTAAAATGAACGTGTTTTGTGATTAACATTCTGTCGTTCCGCTTAGAAAATTTGTTTTGTAGTTTTCTTGTTGTAGTAATAAAACATGTTCATATACATGGTGGCCCAAAAAACCCCAAAACTATTGAAATGACGTAAAACATTGACAGGGTGTATATACTATATATCTTTGTAAAGCGCAAGATTTTCTGCTCTTGGGAATTTAAAGCAGCTTTTAGTTCTTGAACAGTTTCTTTATGCATGAAATCTATTTATGTCAAGATTTTATGCACGTGTGGGTTGTGCAGAGTGCTGAGGCATTCAAATTCTAACAATACGCTATTTCAATTGTGTGGTTTTTTTTGGGACACCATGTATAAGTTGATGACAATACAACCAGGGACACGGGAGCTTTCCCCTCATTTCCGAGTTAAACCAGCTATGGTGGAAAATGGGCTGTGCTTGGTTCTTTCCTGTACACGGCCGAGTGATTTTCTCCGTGATTTATACTGCCCCGGGTTTTCCTCTCCCATAAAAAAGTAACCAATCCACCTTAGCTGCACTCTATGCTAAGGCGCATTGGTCAACCGAGGCGCATTGGTCAACCGAGGCGCATTGGTCAACCGTTAATCCAGTGACGTTTCACGTAATTCTGGTCTCAGCTGCAAGGAAAGGTGATTTTTATACCGTAACTTTAATCTGTATGAATTTTTCTTGCAGTATCAGCAGCTTATTTCAAAGCAAAGTATTCGAAAAATCCAGTCAATCTGATACGTTTGTGTAACGTTTGCAACAGCACTCAACCAAGATATGAACTCCATCCAGACCATATCAACGTTGTCTTACCATATAAATATCTGGCGTACCAACAGTGCTTGCCTGGCTGCGTAGTGGTAAAAAACGAAACGTCTAATATATCAACTCCCATGCTATTTAGTAATCTCAATAATGTCCCGCTTACAAATGATATTTCATGCAAGGCTTATGACGGAGCTAAAACACAACAAGGTAAAAATAATCATCAGAAGCTCAAAAGCTCATCCTCAGAAGCTCCAGTTGGGAACTCGAGTGATCAAGGTAAGAAATCAAGGCTCTGATTTCTACTAGACAGGAATGATCCATCCCGACGATTTTGGGGGAGAAAAGATAGTTCGTCTGATAATTTAACTCCAGACAAACACACCAATCACTTGTCAAGACAATCTTCGCTGTTACCAACCAAGACGATTGGTCAGATACCGTATTAGAGAGGGGGCAGGCCCGCATAATTGAGTGGGTTAGAGAGAAGCGTCGGTGTTAGAAAAGAAACTTAATAGAGAGGGCATAACCCATCTTGATGAACGAATCTCTTGTCTTGTTTACTGTATTTGCACAGAGATAAACTACAGACGAACTACATTTTCTTTGCTCATTCAGACTGGTCATCTTTAATAAACTGAACTTCCAGAACAATTTATAAATCTAATCATTATAAATACGTTTTTCGGTTATGTGGGTGGGGTCGAGGAAGCTTTGAAGCTTTTTTTTAGCCTTTAAAAAGGCTAATTTCCACTCAGGAAAATTATCCGCGGATTGGAACGGACAGGAAAATTTTTCTTTGTGTTAAAGTCATTAGTTCCAACCCAGAGCCCAGAGACAAAGAAAAATTTTCTTGCCCGTTCCAATCCACGGATAATTGTCGTGAGTGGAAATTAGCCTTACGAGAAGCGAGTCATATTGGCCAGATGGCGTATTAAAGAAGAGAGAAGATTATTAGAGAAGGAACACAATAGAGAGCGACTTATTAGAAAAGATGCTCGATAGGGTGGGGCTTATTAGACGGGGGGATTGATAGAGGGTATCAGAATTTACGCAATAGAGAATTGATAAATTAACATGAATTATTATGTTTCTGCTTAGAGCCAAATTATGAGATTCTAGTTTACATTGGTTCAGGAAAACTCATCCTCGCCGCGTTTCTACTGTCGCTGGTACTATTTACTATATTAATTTTGGATTTTACTCTTTGCCGTCAAAAGAAAGGATTTCTTTACGCTTTGCTTGGCTGTAAAAGTGATGACGTGGATCATTTGTGTCAACGTTGCGGGGAAAGAAATAGAAATGAGATTGCAGTATAAAACATAAGTAAGTACGAAGACCTGGCCATACGTCGAACTTTTCATGTGCCGAGCCAAGGAGCTGAAACAATTAGTTTAGGTGATTAACGTTAGCTTCGGCGCATGATTAAACTTGCTTAGTTAAGCCTATTGTAAAGTAGAACCCTAGAACTCATGCAGAAATGGAAAATCAAGTTCAAAAGTTAGATTTTCAAAAAAAAGTTAAAAAAAAGTTAGATTAGGGTTCAGGGGTTAGTGTTAGGGTTTAGGTGCCGCGAATTTATCATAATGATAAATTTGGACGTGTTTAACAATTTACTCGTATAGTAATTTCAAAGATGGAGCGCATGCTGAAACATATATATATATATATATATATATATATATATATATATATATATATATATATATATATATATATATATATATATATATATATATATATATAAATATATATATATATATACATTTAATTCAATTTTAATGACATTGATTAAAGAATTTTTTAAAAATCGTGACATGTGTTTCTCTCATTATTCATCATCAATACATGTACATGCATGGAAAGCCACACAGAAAATCATGACCGTGCATGAATGAAGGAGCTTGTACCTCTGATACTAAATAGCCTCCTCATTTACAAAAACCTGACAACTCACAAAATATTAAACAGCAAACAGAAAAACAACCCATTGGCTTCATAAATCTGTTCTTGAAATTTTCATTTAGTTTTTCTTAATGTTTCCGGAAATTTTACCAAATTTGGACTATTAGTAATTTTTAATCCGTTTCACTGCAATAATTTACATTTCCCACTTCCTATCCAATTCATATCTTGCCGATTGGGGAAACAAATTGCTTACTACTTAACGACTACTGGGGGGGGGGGGTTCCACCCCACTCGACATTTCATCTTATAAAAGTCTGCACAGCATGGCCTTTATGTAGGCGTAACTGTGTGGGGAAAAGACATACGCCTGTATTCTATCTGAGCATCTCTTGAGTGCCAATGCTGTTTTTGAATAGCTGGAGGGTGAGTAGTCACCGAGTAAGGTATGATACTAGCCCTCCAGCTAAAAACAACAGCATTAACACTCAAGAGAAGCTCGATCAGATTGAACCTACACTCATTGAGTGTGAGTGTGAGTGAGCTTTAAGAATACGGGCGTTAGCCCCATGCAGTAGATGTAATTTCTTAAAAAATGCCCTGGCGAGTAGTGTGCTTGATTAATTTAACACAGTACAACTCAAGTTGTAAGCAGGTTGCATGCGACGAAAATTTGTGCAGTGAAATCTACAAAGCTTCAATATAGAATTCGTCAAACATGCATATGTTGGCCGTGTTAGTAAAACACTGCAAATTACGAGTTTATACGTTCAGTACTTCGGTAGATCAAACGCGAGCGAGAGTTGCAACTCTCATATTAGGGAACATAGGACGGCAACACGACGGCGACGGCAACCAATACAATGAGTCAATGAGAAGATGTAAATAATTAAAGTCCCAACAGCAATAAGCTTGCGAACTCTTCTATATTAATAACCTGAATTTTCAATTAGCCCGTCATTTAAATTAAGCCCGTTTTATTCGCCGATCATGCAGGCGTTTTATCAATTTACATAATAATTATAAACTTTGGTCCCCTACTGATAAACCTAAAGTACATATTACGATCGCGAATTTCATTGTCTATATCATCTTCATTTGGAGTCACGATTTTATTATAATATTTCGGTAATTTTGCATTTAAGAAGACCTTTGCAGCAGTATTGATTGTTCCACGATCCCGCCAGATAGGTTTTAATAAGTAAATGAAGAGGGTGGTCGAAACCGTAAAAAGGTTAAACCAATCATGTGTTATACCCACCTGTTGTTCGGCATAATAAAAATGGAAATTATCCATTTTGCATGCATTGTGCTTTCTATAAATATAATATATATAGACATAACAACCTAATATCAGAGCTATATACAATTTGCAAAACTATACAAAGACAAAATACACTAAACTGAAAAGTGAAAGGTACGTTACTTGAGTAATTCTTAGCTGACTGTATTCGTTCGTTTTTTACAGACTATCGAGTTAAAGCTGGTTTACCCTATCAGAGTTTCTGTGATCACAGTAGGAATTTTGAATAGGTTAATTCTGAGTTTTGTAAGAATGACTCAGTGATAGGTAAATTCTGAGTTTTGTAAGAATGACTCATTGATTCAGTTCCCCCAAATATTTCTTACAAATCCTTCAAATTTAGAACTTACTTTATAGGCAATTAAATTCCTACTGTGATAACAGAAACTTTGGTAGTGTAGACAAACTTAAGCGAGAATCCACCCTTTTCGAGGTTGACCTGCGGGGGGTAACACGTGTGGTGCGATGCTAATTTTTCGGACAAACAAACGACATATTTCAGCTTTTCGGTCATGTTGTGGGGTTGTATATTACAATTTAATACTGTAATAAATATCACTTTGATAATGGTTAAACGATGTGCTTGGGGTACTTGCAATAGCGATACACGTTACCCTGAAAGATTATCTAATAAAGAGGGTAAGAGCAAACGATTTTACAGTTTTCCGTCGTTGAAAAAGCAAGAAGAGCGACGAAAAGCTTGGATAAGGGCATGCTGTCGTGGCGATCATTTCGTTTGTACTAAAGACAGTTACATTCGTGGAATTCACTTTGTTGGAAGTAACGGACCAACTCAAGACAATCCCGATCCAATACCAGCAACGGCAAATCGAGAAAAGGTTCTACATTATAAATGTTAAACTGTTTATTTGCATAAAAAAGTGTATTTTACATATTTCACGTCGCCATATTTATTCTCGTCTATACTGTGTTTAGATCAAGCGGTTAAATAACAAGAGAAAACCACCATCTCAAGGGAGAAATAAGCGTAGCAAGATAAGTAAAAGAGATGAAAAATCAGCTGCAAAAGCCATGGTTATCCTGTCCTCATCTGATCCATCTTTGGGAAAGACGACCGATGAACTACAAGTTGCCGAAACCCTTACAGCACTATCAGCGTCTATGGAAATGAAATCGAGCATTGAACCATCTGAAATTCCGTCTGACAAAGATGCTATGCCTAAAATTTCAACAAAAAATATTCGGACAGAAAGCAGTACTCAGGTAATGCATTTTTCATTATACAACCCGAAAAGAGTATGCATGTATTAGTATTTATAATATGTATAATATACAGTATAGATTATTATATATATAGCTGACAGGAGTGACAGCTGCTGCTGTTTCAAATTTAATATGTTGAACTGTTTATTTATAGACGAATATTGAAATGAACAACATTCCATATACAGAACAAATGTTAAAGAACAAAGATATCATGAGAAGATATTTATTTATTGAAACAGTGAAAAATCCCAATTATTGTTGTCATTATACAGGTACATGTTTTTTAATTAATAACATAAGACCTACAAGTTACATTTGCATGAATTTGTGTATATAACATGTCTGGGATATACTAATTGTCAAATGTATTATTTATTATACTATTTATATGTCTATGAACTGTCATTTTTGCAGGCCTTGATGTTGAAGTTTTGATGGCCCTTTATGACCTACTTAAAGAGAAAGCACCCTGTATCTGCACATGGAAAGGCTCAAGAACAACCAACGCAAATGGCTTAACAGCAAAGTATATAAAGATACAGTATTAGCCCATTAAGCTGCAATGCACCCTACTTTTTCTAATCTGTGTAACACCAGACAATTTTACTCGTCAAGGGGAGAGCTTTGCACTTTAATGGTTTGCCTAGTGATGTGCACTACTTGATTATTTTTAACACCAGAGAATTTTATTTGTCAGGGGAAGAGTGGTGCCACTCAATGAGTTGTTAATATAGCAACACTTTTGTATATTTTAGGCTATGTGTGAAATAATTCTATGCTTGCTACCCTTTGCTTGGAAAATCCTCTTTGCTGGTATGACCAATGCAAGGATGCATATAACCACTCTGACACTGTTATTCAATATGGTTATTATATTTTTAGGTGAAGTTGGCACTTAGTAAGGTGCCTATCCTGGATCAGTTTATTTTGACCCTTGTGAGACTGAGACGAAAGCCAAGCATAATAATGCTTGCTAACTTGTATGGTATTTCTCCAGCAACTGTGACAAAAATATTTATTTCATGGATAATGTTTCTGAAGGACGAGCTGATGTTTCTCCTACCGTTTTCCACATTGGAAGAAATGCAAGGTATAAAGGTGCCTAAAGCCTTCAGAGCATTTCCAAATCTTAGATGTATAATTGACTGCACTGAAATCTACATTGAAAAGCCTTTCAAAATAGCAGCACAGAGATCTACATACAGCAATTACAAGTCAAGGAACACTTTTAAAGTTCTTGTTGGAATATCACCCATCCCACATTTCAACTTTGTATCCAACCTTTTCACTGGCAGCATGAGTGATAAGGAAATAGTGAAAAAGTCGGGATTTTTGGAATATTTGAACCCAGGTGATGTTGTAATGGCAGACAAAGGCTTTAACATCCAAGACTTGTTGGCTCTCCATCAAACAAGATTAATTGCACCACCTGTGATGAAAAAGGGAAATATATCCTCCAAGTCATCCACTGCCACCAGGAGGATAACAAAGCCACGTGTTCATGTTGAACGACTGATACGAAAGCTGAAGTGCTTTTGCATTTTACGAGGAGTGATCTCATTATCACTTAAACCATATATAAACTCTATCATCAAAGTTTGTACTGCATTGGTTAATTTACAACCAAGTGCTATTAATATAGAGGACGATTATTGAGTGATTTTATTAACATTCAAAGTTTATTTATTAAATCTTGTTTTAAATAGGTGCAAATTAAAAAGGTTTTGCAGGAATGACTTTGTTTCCACCCTTGTTTTTTCGGCATCCTCATGATTAAACCAAGCATGCTCTTTGGCAACGTATTCCACAGGACTTGACTCATAAACTTCCAAATCCTATTTTCAAGAAATTATCAAGTATTGTATTAATGTTTCATAAAAAAACTATAACCTGGGCTAATGTGTTATGGAGTAGTGACAAAAGCTAGCCATAGTAGATGCTATGCAAACTTGTATTGTTTTTAGACTACCAAAGTATGTATTTGTTTGCATAGCATTACCATGTTCACTTTGGCCATTGCTTTAATTTAAATTCTGCTACATACATCATGCTTAATGTATAGTACAGTACCTCCAACAAGTGCTGGACATATTTTGCAACATATATCCCACAATTATTGCTTCCTGGTTGTTGCTGAGGAACCTAGTAGTTATAAAATTAGACAAATTCAGAAAGGGGTGAATGAAACCCATTGAGTGGCGGCAGCATTCAGAGTCCCCTGACAAGTAAAATCGTCTGGCAATAGATAGAATAAAATAATAAAGTAGGGTGTATATGGGCACATTGCCAATTGTACAATTTTAAACAAATAAGTACCTTCAACATCAAATGTTTTAACTTTAGGTGTTTATCTGCCATGTGGTGTTTCTTCACTAAATATTGAAGGTGGCTTGAATGACAAAAAAAGTTTAGTGACACCAAAAAACACCATGAGATTATAGGGTTGTCTATAAGACCTATAAGCTTGCATTATGCCTATAGTGCATGCACATATAGTCTGTATGGTAATTATAGTTAAATGTTAACTATTACCTAAAGATAATACTAAATTCTTTTTTCCGATCATTAATGTTGCAAGTTAATGAATCCATTATCAGCAGATGCCTACATATTCAAAACAAGAAAACAAAAACTGATGTTGGAATTTTGTGCAATTAAAATGATAAGCAACCATGTAATTTTAAAACAATTACGGTACCAAGGTGTAATCACAGCCAGTAGCCAATGGTGTCTGTAAAATATGAATTACAGGAATAATCATATAAAGGCATGAATTAATTAAAAGCACAACCTAATTTACATTGACTCCTGACCTCCTATTGATAGGAATAAAAATGTAATCCTTCTCTAGCATATCTGGTGAAATAAACTGCTCTGCCTGTTTATTCCTCTGTTCTCTAAAAAAGGATTAGATTTTAAAATCAATTGTTTATACAGTCTGTGAACATGAATATCTGCCCCCCCCCCCATTATCAATCTTCCGGCATCTCTGCATACTGGTCAAACTATTGTGTACCTGTAGTTCTGTTTACCATGCATGCATAATATATACAGTACCTGGTTTTCTTAATATTTCCTTCTTGTTCACCACATAATACAGTGTACCAATAGGTACTCACCACAGGAAAATTACATAGAGTTTCCCTAAAGAACATGTTCATAAAAGGTATACACTGTTAACCCATCAATAGCCAAGTTAACATTTGCCAGGCATTAGACAGGCATATTTGGGGTATATCTAATGTAATTGTGGCAATGGTGGGTTATTGTTACAATACATAGACAATTTACAGTAATCTGGATCATGACTAGTATAAAGGTATGTACATTTGCATGGGCCTATATTAAAATGACTCAACAGCAACTTTTGCTTCAAAAAAATGTAAACTTACCCTATCAGGTAATTAACAATGTTGTCATTTAGCATTGTGTTTGCTTGAAGACCATCAATGCACGCCTGGTAGATGCTGCAGCCCGATACACTAATCTTAGGGGGGTCAACAGTATCATCACAGATATCAGTGCCATCTTTGATACCTTGATCATACTTATCAAGATCTTCATGTGTAACAGGATTTTTATCGACTTTTATAGTAGTACTATCACTACATAAATCTGGGAGTTTCTCACCTGTTCAAAGTACAAATAAAAGTTTAGGCTTGTATTTATTATGTCATCCCATACATACAGTGT
>CACRXK020014677.1:1040-12875 GCA_902702795.2 Paramuricea clavata
GAGCCCCAAAAGGGTGAAACAGCTGTCCACAGTTGCTAAGAGCAGGACACACTAAAGTCATAGTCCGTTCATGGCTCTTTACGCTGCTTTGAAACTACGACATGTAGTACGCATGCGTATTCGAGATATGACCTACTTTGTCACTTTTATAATATTTTGTGTGTCCCACATACGCATCCTACTTTGTCGTCCCATAAATATTTGGAGATGCAGCTCATCCATTAGCTACACTGTGCTGATGAGCCCCAAAAGGGTGAAACAGCTGTCCACAGTTGCTAAGAGCAGGACACACTAAAGTCATAGTCCGTTCATGGCTTTTTACGCTGCTTTGAAACTACGACATGTAGTACGCATGCGTATTCGAGATATGACCTACTTTGTCACTTTTATAATATTTTGTGTGTCCCACATACGCATCCTACTTTGTCGTCCTATATATATATATATATATATATATATATATATATATATATATATATATATATATATATATATATATATATATATATATATATATATTTGTGGAATACCCCGAGTGAAAGGTCTATAAATGGTATATTATACCGAACCTTTCAAAAATAAGTAGAAAACAAATACCATTCAATTAACTTTTAATTTCAAAACACAACTTTTGATAACTTTACATTTAAAAAAGTCGAATTTCCCGCTCAAGCGTGGTATTCGAAGTCGAATACCATTGCCCCGGGTAAAACACCCAGGGTTCAAATTGCCTAGGTCATAGTATTCGCTGAAAAATACCATGGTCATGTGGTACAAATTTAGTTCTCTGATTGGACAAGCTCATTGTGAGGTATAATATATATATATATATATATATATATATATATATATATATATATATATATATATATATATATATATATATATATATATATATATATATATAATAGGTTAATAGGATAAGATAGGATATTATAGGATAATAAGAAGGTTAGAAAACTCGATGCAGACATAATAGACCTCATTATCTATTTTTTTCTCTTGGTTTATGCAAAAAAATGGTCGGTTCATCGTCACGTGTGCATTGAATTTTCGCTAGAGCAACCAGTAGTTATTATGTTTTTGTTTGGCCATTGCATGTGTAATATTACGACTGGGTTGATTAAATCAGCACACTGGTATCGAAGGAACTAGACTCAGTTCCGAAATATCACATACTCGAACCAACCTGACCGCGTAGCTCAGTTCACAGAACATTGGGCTAGTATTCCAAAGGTCGTAGGTTCGATTCCCACCGTGGCCAGGCATATTTTTCAACCTTGCCCGGTGTGGATATACACGCAGAGTAATATCACAAACATCATGAAAGTAAGGTGTCTTAAATTTTAGCTAATAGGCTAAATGACAAACTATCCAGTTAAGTAATATATGATTGGCAAACGGTAAAACACCCATGCCTTTTAGGGGAGGGGGTTAGAAAACATCTATAAAATGATAATATGCTAATTAAAAAGGATTAAAGCAGTGATATGATATACAGAATGTCATAACTGATTGCTTACGAAAGATGAAACAATAATTTGAAACAGATATCTTAACTAATACAAAATATCGTAACTGATACCTTATAGATACAGCCCACGCGTTGCCCCCTTGAAATTTTAACAACTCGCATGCACAGCTAGACCGCAACGTGATGAATATAAGATCATTCTTTTATCTTGAATGAATATCTATATACTGTAGTCATTGACTATTTTGTTGACTATGTAATTGATTCCATGATTTGCTTCTTGGAGTTGACTGCAATAAGAATTTAACAAAGAATGATTTTTTAACGCAAACATTTTGATGGAAAATTGGTAATGGCTTCTGTAGAATATAATGTATTCATGTTGTTAAATAAGTAATTTGATAGGCATAGCCCGGCATGGTTGCCGTAACTGGGTGAGGTATCTCTTTTGTAACTAACTTAGCTTATATAAGCATGTTTATGTACTTTATCAAATATATTTTTATATAACTTGAAATAACAACATGGTGTCAGGTGTGGGATAGATAAAACATGTATATAACAAATTAGGAACATGGTTGAGTCTAACTTGAAGTTCAGGCCCTATATTCACAGAATAGGGCCTGACACAAAACCTATCTAAACTGTGGGATTCCCGTCCACCTGGTGGACGGGAAATCTGATTGGTTGATCAGCATCATGAAGGATTTTGATTGGTTGCATGTTCACATAAACAACAGTTTTAAAAATAGCTCGCTCAAGGCGACAATTAATATAAAGGTCAAACGCACGTAACAAATTCCATTATCGATTTCTTCGAATTTGTTTTCTTTTATGCTTTATGGCAGAACATAAATCAAACAAACAGTATTTTGAAAGGGCTTTATCAAAATCTTTGACGAATTTTGGACACACACGACGCTCAAAGAACAGCCAAACTAGTCATGTATTCGAAAGCTTGTTGTTGACAGCCGAGATGTTCTGCCAACTAGCTTCGCCGGCAAAAGTCTTATTTTTAATATCAGGTCCTACCGGCGTTGTTTTCTGAGCTACATCGCCTTCTTCGTGGTACGATTGAGAATTTAATTGTTGCTGTTGTTAGCCCGTTAGTCGTTTATAGAGTATATCCGCGTTCAGCAAGTTGAGACCTTGAGAAAGCTTGGCAGTCAAGCCGTCCACAGAACTGACTAATTAATATAAATCTTTGCTTGCTGTTCGGTTAAATTTAAATAGAGAAACTGACTCTTAAATATATAACAGAACCTTGAATTTTTAAGTTTAATGAAAAAGCAAAATGCATACTCTGCGGACATGTTCATGAGAATATAATTTTTTTGTGTAACGATATCGAAATCTACAACACTTGTCAATCATATTGCATGTGTGTCTAAAAATAACATGTGGGCGTCCCACGGTCTAGACAGGTTTTGTGTCAGGCCCTATTTCAAATTAGGGCCTGAACTTCAGGTTAGGTTGAGTCTTGCTTCCATAAGCCTAATTCGCTGTTATTCGACGGGAATGTGGCCGAAATTTGGAGACGCAATGTGCTACCAAAATATATTCTAAATTCCTTGAATATTTGCAGTAAGGTGCTGTTTATATGAATCTGGATTGACTTTCAATCCAGAATAAACTCATTCTGTTTTAATACAAACCCTATTAAATGTTTAGATGAGTCCGGAATGAGTTACAACTCAATCCGGATCGAGTTCGATCATTCCGAATCGAGATTTCAATCCAGATCGAAGTTTGGCTTCGATCCCATGTAAACACGAACCGAAACTCATTCTGGAATGAGAAAGCGACCGGATAAGATAACACGGCTACTTTTCTCTTTCTTAAAATGACTTTTTGCAAAATCAGTAGCCCCATGCACGTGTTTAAGTGTATTAGCGCGGAAAGAGCCGGAAAGAAAACTACTGCTATGATACGATTTACATTATTCGCCATCTTGGAATTGAAATTTCCCACGTAAATTCCAATCCTCGAACCCATTTTCCATGTAAACACGGATTGACTTGACATTTCGACCCGGATTGAAAGTCAATCCGGATTCATGTAAATTAACAGCACCTGAGATTGATTACACTAAGAAAGTTAAGTTAATTAGCTACAGTGGAAACACAATAGGCACAATAGGGCAAATATACCTTTATTGCAAATACAATGGTGAAAGTCATAATTTATTGTTTCCAGTTATACAAGGTGAGTATAAAAAAAACTGAGACCTTTGTTATTCAAATTAGCCGCGAAGGTATCAGTTTTTTTACTCACCCTGTAGATCCATAGATATAGGAGATCTACAATCCTTCACAAAAATCAACCTCGTACCCAGGGCTAGTCGCGAATTGAAGGCGGCGACGTAGCCCTGGTAAACGCTGGTCATGTGACTCCAACATTACGTAATTGTTACTTTTCTCAACCGGGGGGTGAACAGGTGAAACTCGAAGACAAACAGTTTTTATCTCCGAAATTCTTCAATCTTTCCTGTGAATTTTGCATTTCAAGCTTTTCTCAAAGTACGGCGATCTATCAAATGGATCAATACTTTCTGTAGAAAAAACTCAGTGAGATTTGTTCCAATGAGACGTTTAAAAGACTTGGATATGTCGCTCAAGACGCTCGATCATTGCACAGGTTTATGGTTTAGTACTTTGTTCAGTTTGTTGCGACTTGTGAAGCAAATGAATGCAAATTCAACTCTTGTATAATGACTATAAGTTGGTTTGTAGAGGGACAACTTATACAAAATATATGAATACATTAGCTTCAAACTAGGGACAAGTTCATGGACATCCCTAATATATGGACATTGATATTTCACCAATATGTAAATATATGACTATTAAATATATAAAAGGATTGCTGTTGTATTACTTGTATATGTATATGTACAAGTGTTGTGCTGTGGTATTTACGTTTTTAACCCTTTAAGTGGCAATGGGCCATCCATTTAATATACCCCCCCCCCCATGGACTAGAATTTCTGAGGGGGTTGAAAAAGCCATTTCTAGGGGTTGCGTGCATCCGTAACCTTTGATCTTTGCATTTTTTTCTGAGGGATAAGGCAAAAATTTCTTAATTTCTGGGGGGTGTTGGTGTCGGCACTTTGATATTTTTTCTTAGGGGGGGTGTACATCGTTCATAGGTGGTGTGTACATTAAATGGAATGGCCCAAAGCACCCAGATGCACCCTACTTTGTTAGTTTACTCTGTCTAACATCAGACAATTTTACTCATCAGGTGGAGAGTGCATGGCGTCACTCAATGGGTTAACATAGTCGATGAACATGCCAAATGATCCTTGACCGTGGTAGTACATTTTTGCACTTGCTGGATGATATTGCAACCAAGCATTGTTTCAGAGGAAGAGCCCTGAGATCATGCTGTGTAGCAATTGGAATCTTGCATAGAGCCTGCTCTCACATAAAGCAGGCAAGACCTTCACTCAGAAGCTAGTCCTGATTAATATTGATTCCCAACATAAACACTTGGAAACCAAACTGTCCCATCTGCCATATGCAGGACAAAAAACATGCAGCCTGTACTTTAACTGTTAAACAACTAAATCAGCATGATAAACAGTGTGATGATTTTTGCTTAGCCCAAACCAAAGCCACTTTTCTGGAATTAATTTGCAGAATCCTAAGAATTGGCCCGCCAACTTGAAGAGTTAGCTGTGCTAACCAAGTTGCATGGGCAACCCTGAATTGACGTGACTAGAGCAAATCTTCAAAAAATAATAGAGATCAGATTTGACTTCCACTGCTGCTATTGCTATCATTAAAGTTCTAACCAGATAAGTTTCATTTATCCAATCAAACAATCGGATGCAACTGCCAGATCAAGTAGTGGTAGTGGAAGTACCTACATGGATTTCAGAGAGACCAGTCATTATTTGCTGATATATTATTATAACTTGTTTAATCAAAAGCTACTATATATTCATTTATGATATTAAAAATTGATATAATTTTATCTAAGTGAGAATAATTTTAAAAAAATATCCATAACATAAAATGATTCATGCATGCTGGTGATTGAATAAACAACATGGAGTGTGCATTCTGAATCTCTACAAGTTCCTTGACATTATTTTTCCAGTACAGTGTAAAACTATATATATATAAATGTGACACAGGTTGCAGGTATTAGGTTGCATGTCCACCAGTGTGCTGAAATACCATCCAGTGACCCGGTCTGGTTCATTGTTACTTGCATCTTGCTTAATTCAACTGTTTTCGCCCTATTTCTTGTACCCATAAAGTTCTTTTCAATAATCTAAAAAACTTCAAAATCATTCAGTAAATTTAATTTTAAAATTGAGTGAAAGGTAAGGGGTCAATAATAGATGAAGAAATCATTTCTTATTGTTCATACATATGGCCCCCATCTCTGTCAGGTATTAGAGTAGAAATTTATTGAAGCCTGAAGTCAGAAAATAAATATGGCAACATGGTTACATGCCATACTGCAGAATTAGGCAATTTTTTTAAAGATCTCGAGGACACAAAAGGTATAAAGATAGATTGTAGGGGCAAGGGAACCACATAATAAAATTTTGAGATTCAGAGGCAGGTTTTACAATGGGGTGCTAAAACTTTTCCCTAAAAAATCCCTGACCAGCTGGAGTGCTGAAACTGATGTTTGACTATTGAAATATCCTAGCAGGTTAGGTTCATCAGATTTTAGCTTTGTCAACCTGGCCACTCTGTTATTACAGTAATGGCTCATTTAAATAATTTCAGGTCATTACTGTATAAATGTAAATGCAAAGTATTTGAAGTTAATACTGCTGTAAAATGTAGTTTAATAATACTGTATTAAAGTGTAAACACGTTTCTCGCAGCGATAAATCAATATATTGTAAATAATAATCATGTGAGAGTAGAACTTTACTGAGGGTCCGAGTATAGTATTATAGGCCATAGTCTGGCCATGTGTTTCTCAATATTGACAATATTTAAACTACAATTATACAAATTCAGCTAACTATATTAACATACTGTATAAAATATATTACAGTAAATAGCCTTCGAAATATATATTTCATAGAGCTAGACAGTGTAACAAATAATGGGAATCTGCTAAATAATTTGTAACAGAGAAATACTTCTAAACATTTTCAAATTCATATATACTGTACCTTTTTATACTTGATGGAAATCGTCACAAATAGTATGGACGAGATTGGCTCCATTTTCACTGCTTCGAAATTCGAAACATCGCCTCCTCGGCGATTTACATGATGCGATATAAAAGAAGATTGATGTACATTCGACGTAATATATAAACGTAACATATTAAGAAGAAAGATTACAACAAAAATAAAAGAATATAAATAATCCGCGGCAATTCAAGTTCCATTCGTGAACTTTTCGTCGCCCCCCTGCCTTTATTTCCACAAAGCCCGCTCGCAGGCTAATACTCCAAGAATCTTGGAGTATTTGCCTGACACGTGACCAGCGTTTACCAGGGCTACGTCGCCGCCACTGAGCTACACTATATTACTGGAGGACGTGCTCGGGATAAAAAAGTGAAGCCAAAAACATGGCGGATTTTCACGCCATTTCCATGGCAACTGGTTCCTTTTGGCCATGAAAATACCACTGACCAGGCTCATTTCTGAGCCCACTACAGTTTTCACACACCCCTGGTTTTTTCAAAAGTATTCATAGGTTTTTCGAGTTTTTGCAGTGAATTCTCGTTGTTTTTGATATTTTTACATATCTTTTGACCTGCGACCATCTATTCAAAGAAGTACAAGTCGTAAACGTCCGGGAAAGACAACAAGCGCCTTGCAAAATGTTGGCAAAGACGATATTTGAAGCAAGAGGCGCAGCTATTTAAACAGACTGTACAGCCAGGTAAAAATACTATTGAAAAACAATATAATATGCATTTATTTTTTAGCATGAGAAGCTTTGTACAATATAGTGAATATTTTAGTCACGATTATTTAAGTGTTGTCGTACAAATGTAGAGATATTTCACCACACTTCCTCCCACAAACCGACTCCGCAAAGGGTTCAAATTTAACATGCTTGAATTTCATACTATTCAGATTTGCTGAGTATAAACTTTTATTTGTATCAAAGGAAGAGTATAAACTGAGTATAAACTTTTATTTATCTCGCAGATTTGCTGAGTATAAACTTTTATTTACAGGTGTGAAGACATGCATGAAACTACTATGTGCTACTATCTTTAAAAGAGGGATCTAGGGTGTCAAAGAAATCAGTGTTTTGTCAAGAAACTTATGTACTAACTTAACATCATGTCATGTAAAGTTGAGGCCTCGTTTCCATTCATTGCAAGAGCAACATAACCTTTGCTAGTGTTTTCAACCAATCGTCATTCTCCCCCACTTTACATGGAAGCATGGAATCATTCACAGTGAACTTGTGAGTTGATTTTGGCGATAAGTTGAAAGTGGCATGAGGGTGCTGAAAGGGTGCCGGGAGAAGCCGACATGGTGCTGTGGGCACTTGACCTGGTAACACAATTTTTACCTAGGTTTCTGGGCAATGGTGTGTTGGCTTGATAATTTCCATTCTTGATTATTGTGTGCCAGTGTGCAGTTGATAGTAAATAAGATAGTTTGTAGGGGTCCACTCACCACTGGATCTCAGTTTAGGTTAAAACCTGGAAAATATATGCCAGGCAGATTATAAATTGTACTATATATAAATTGTATTATATAGGAATGGCTATAAATATGGCTATTAATTGTCAAATAAAATCACTTGCAGCTCTGGCTGAAATTTTTGTTCAGTTAAACAGTCAACTAAACTCTGGTCCAAACTTGAATTAAACATGTTGGTGTTCTTGTCACAGCAACTGAGATACCTGCAATAAAGCTTTGAGTTTGCTACTGTAATCTCCCTGTTAAACCTCACCCCCCCTCCCCACTCTAATACCCTCCCCCCAATATAGATGAAAAAATTGTTGAGCCCCCTTTCTATTAAACATTCTTTATTAAGACAACATTTATCACACAAAAAGACATGTTTTGGTGAGATTTATTTATTTTTGCCATCACACAAAACACAATTGTATTGTGCTTGCAGGGCCGTGCCAACCGATACATCTTTGGGAGGGTGAATACAGAACTTTGGGCCCCTTTGCCTTTTGGGTCCCCAAAATTATTTGCAAAATTTTGGCGAGGGGGTAATGGTTTCTTTTCCCAAACCGTTGTTTACAAAAAAGGTTAATTAAAATTTTTTTCAGCGTAACCTTTATAGAATTGGCCACAATTTTGCACAACATTCCCAAAAAATTCACATGTTTGGCAATTCCAGCATTTCTGCATTTTATTATTATTTATGGAGGGTAACAGTAAAAACTGACAAACCAGTGGCCCTCCAAAAATTGGTGGACACAGTTCAAAAGATTGGACCTGGGGATGTTAGACCCCAGTCAATCCAGCCCTGTGTGCTTGAAATAAATTATCATTAATTCACAGATAAATAGATACCCTCCCTCCTTTACCCTACCTCCTTTACCCTACATTACCACCAGGGGTTTTCACTATTTTGTTTATACCTTCCCAAAAGAATAAATATTATAAATCGGCAAGAAAAAGTTTTACAAACTATATAAATTATACAACCATACAAGTTATAATTATAACTGCAGGCAGTCATATTGTATTTAAAAACACCACTGACAATAACATGATTCTCTGTTTATCACAGTCTGATAGCAATGATAAAATGAAGTTATCTTTCCAGTTCAGGGCAGGAATTCTGGCCAGGGCCCTTACTTTTGTAAGTTGGACAATATTTAATTTTAACATATGGTGCACCACTACATGTCTGATGTCTACAACACCACTCTTGTTATTTGAACATTGACCTTGGGTGGCTTTCTTTTTCACATTTCAGTACAGTGCCTAGATAAAAAAAATTCCGGCATATTTACAATTTTACAGTAGCAAATGGCATGTATTGCATCATTCCAGCTAAATCGAAGATCGATATTAACCTAAATATGTTGAGTTACCTAAATATGCAGCACCTTCCCTGTGACGAGTAAAATTGACCAGCGTTAGACAGAGTAAAATACATCTGGGCACATTGCCACTTAAAGGGTTAGGCCAAATAAAAATAATAGTTGGTTTCAGGTTTCAAAGTCATGTTTTATATGGGTAGGTAGGTCGGAAAAACATTTTATTTAAAAAAAATATTTTGTCTGCATCAGCGATGCTGGACTTTCTTCATCAAGTTCAAACATGCCATACTGGATCACCCGCGAGCTACATGTGTTTCGCGAGAAACAACCGCATCAAGGCATTTTCGTCTTTTTTCAGCCGTATAGCTGCCATGTCAGAATAATGTACGTTTTTAATATTTTATTCAACTGTTCTTTGTGCAAAACTATGATTAACATGACTAGATAATGATTAAATTATAAGCAAACAAAATAATTTGTAAACAAATGAGTCTGATGACTATTTATAAATTCTGCTATTTACGAAAAGATTATCTCTACTGGGAAATGTCAATAAAATGTTTATGGTCGGTCATATTTTTCACAGGTCGGTCGGAAACCTGAAACCAACTATTATTTTTATTTGGCCTTAGTGGGTAGTGCTACAATGTGGGTAGTGCTACAAATCATAAAACTCATGTTTAACACAGTAAGTCGCATTGTGTCCTGATGCACCCTAGTACTTTATTATTTCACTCTGTCAAACGCCAGGGGAGAGTATTATTTCACTCTGTCATTAAGGGGAGAATGCTGGCCCTCAATGGATTAATCAGGCTATCTGCTCATGTGTCTATAGTTAAACGTTCTGGCCCTCAATGGGTTAAATAATATAAACTGCTTGATGCTGAACTTTTGGAGAGTGCTGGAAAGGTTGGCTGTGCACTCACACCCTACATGTCCTGTATAAAATACAAAGCTACACAGTAGATAGCTGCTATTACAAAAACCTGGCAAAACTAGCACTTAAAAATAAAAACCCCTAAATCAATAAACAATTTTAAAAACAAAACACAAACCGAAGCACCATGAAACCCAAGAAATGAGTTTAATAAAACAAGACAGGAAAGAGTTCGTCCAGGAAAACTTGCTTAAAACTACAATGTCAATGTAGAAATGAAAAAACTGCTGTAACTAGTAATACTCGCAGTTTTAATATTAGCATCAGGTTTTGAGATATCCATTTCATTAATATCCACGGGCATGGTAGAAAACCCGGGTAGCGGATAACCGGATAACCGGATAACCGGATAACCGGATAATCGGATAACCGGATAACCGGATAACCGGATAACCGGATAACCGGATAACCGGATAACCGGATAATATATAGAGATTTTTTCATGGGAAATACTTACGTGTGGTATTTACGCACGCGTTATAATCTGTTTTCGCAAATTAAACGAACGAGCGAGTGCAAAATTTGTTCTTCATAGACGATACAAAGTTTATTTATATTACACAGCGAAAAATATAAAGGTTTATATGTTTCATAAAGCGAGACAATCAGATAAACAAAGTCGTGTCGTACAAAAATACATCGGAAAATACAAATTTTTCAGTATTAATGAACAGGAAAGGAAATATCAATTTATTATTATTATTTACAAATATTTTAAAACGGTAGCTTTTCAGAACACCTATGATCCGTTTTTCAAGAGGCCGTTTAAACTAATATTTACAAAGTTTAATAAAAATTACATCTAAAATATAATATAATATAAATTATCACACAGTTAAAGTCTAAGAGAATATATACAAAATATTGTGTCCCATCGTCATTTCTTTTGAATCTCATTTGGCAAATTATTCCAGCATTTTGCCCCTGAGTAGCTAAACTTTTTTTGAGGAAATTAGTCTTAGGTTTATCCAGTTGAAAATTAATTCCGTTATTTCTAAGGTCATATTTTTCATTATTAGTAGGCCTTTCCCGATTGCGCTGAGCACTTTTTGAGCACTTTTTTTGTTTGGAGCACCATTTTGCATGTTGAGCAACGTTGAGCACTTTTTTTTCGCACTTTGGGCAACATTTGAGCAATATTTCACATTTCGAGCGAATTTTGAGCAACAAAAAGTCAGCGATTATAGAATTCGATTCGTACCTCGATTAACTAAACATACAGCTCGAAGTAAGGTTTAAAAATTGACGGGTATTATACTATAATTTTATATATAATTTAGGCATAACTCCAAAAGAAAAGCCGTACAGCTGCATATGACATTACAGTTAAAAAATTAGAACGCTGACTTTTTCGAGTTTTTTTTTTTTTGTCGTAAACAACTCCATATACGGAAGTTTGTTCCATATATGGAGAAAGACGTGGAAACAGATTTTAAAAATGCTGATTTTAAAAAATTTACGAAAATCTTAG
>CACRXK020014678.1:0-12874 GCA_902702795.2 Paramuricea clavata
ACTTCGATTGAGACGTATTTGTAGTTCGGAAAGTAAATTTGATCAACGGATTGAGGAATTTAAAGGTTATTTGCACAAAAGAGGTTTTGAAAAAACAAGAATATCGTCGCAATGTGAAAAGGTTAAGAGTAAGGATAGGAAGGCTTTGTTGCATCAAAATAAGAAAAAGCTTGTGGATTCGAACGTAGTACCTTTAGTTTTGAATTTTCATCCAGCGTTGTCGGAAGTGAATAACAAGGTTAACTCTCTATGGTCGATAATACATGCTTCGGATGAGATGAAAGAGCAAGAAATTGAGATTTTATTGCTCCGTCGGGTGTAGCCCGAGGTAGCTTTAAAATGCTAATTGTCTGTCTCTACTCACTCTTTAGGATGTCACAAAATGAACATTTTACAGGTATATCGGTGTATTTTATGGATATTATGGGTGATTTTGCAAGTATGCTTCAGTGACCTATACAGTTCAGTTTCAAAATGGCGGTTGTGTGATGAGTGGGCAAATAATATTTCAGGCAATTTCGTGAAATTTTCACCGAATTGAACTGTGTTTTTCATGTTGTGTTGTACTGTGGACTTATTCTTTATGAATTAACTTATTTGTTGGTCAAAAACAACAACGAAAGAACGAATCAGGCTGAATTAAGGCTATTAGGTCACCAAGAGTGCAAGGTAACCGTTGAAAGCTTTAAACTGATAAGAATATAAGATTTTAACATGCTATTCAGTTTCTTCTTTATATTTCCAATTTTTTTACGCCAATATAGACTATATGCAGAAGGCTGAAAGCTAAGTTCAACGGAACCTCCACAGGCATAGTATTAGCAAATGGTTCAGAACATAACTTTTCTAATTTCGTAGCCTGTCAGTGGACATATCATGTAAACAAGGTCGCCAAAATATGACTGAATATCGATCGACGTTAGCTGAGGTGGGTGATTGAAGTAATAACGTCGATTCGACGCTATATGTGGCAACAAGAATATGGACGTGGCCCCTTATTTATACAGTGTTATTGATGAGTCGGTAATGTTGGACCTGCACAACATATTCTGTATGTAATCTGTGAAATTTTGATCATTACTTGGGTTGTCAGGTGGTTATCAACGGCTATGCTCTTCATTAGTTATAATGATTAATATAATGGATTGATGGTTATTGGTTATGTCTGAAGAATATTGGAAACTGTTACTAGTTCTCTTGAAACATTCTCTATCCTAAAAGAAAATTTTTTCAACCCAGAAACAACACTGACATAAAACACAGTGGAAATTTGATGGAACACCAGATACTATATATCATCTTACTATTTCACAATGATACTTATCCCAAGCCTTCTGGGAACCAGATGTGCAAGTGTGTACTATTTATACATTTGAAGTAGAACTATATACAATCTATAATTAATAATATATACTGTAGACTAAACTAAGTATAATTAAAGTACTGGAGATATATCTTTCATTTCTGATTTGTATGTCGGTACAGTATTATGTCACTCTTTTCCAAAATGCCAAGGTTATAATAAGGTGCTAACCACACCTCATCAACTTCCTACATCACCCCAAGCAATTCTGTTGTTGCTGCGCTTTACCGACGGAGCCAACGCCTTGAGCAGGCGTCTTGTTTATTTCGAAGAGACTAGAACAACAACACATTCCGTTTGCAAACTGACCAGGGAATGGTATTTAAACGGTGTAAAATCACAGAACAAAGTTCGTGAGAGCATGTCGGAATCTCCTTGAGTGGGCATTTCTCCAGCACGGAACGAACAAAGGCTGCAGCAAATAAAAGGAACGCTTACGTTGGCGCTTTAATCCAAGCTAAAGTTCGACATGCTTGTCGGACTAAATCCAACTATTGGCTGAAGGTTTGGAGATCATATAGCCTTTCAGCCATGTTATATGGAAGCGATGTCTGGCGGAACCTAACACAAACTGAAGAGAAAATACTAAATCGTGCTAATGCCTTTGCTGCAAATTAATCCGATGTCTCTACACAACCACCAGTTCTCATGGAGCCCTTGGCGTTTGGGATGTGGCAAACAACTGACACCTTGAAAAGCACCTATTTCTATATAGAGTATTTTCACATCTTCATCAGGAGAACTCTCGAAATATCGGTTTCGCAGCGCATATCTATAAAATACTTGAAACATACAACCTAATGGGCTACGTCACAACCTACCTAGCAACAGCTGAGTTTCGCAACCGTTAGTTTCGCAAAACCAAGTGGAAGAAAATGGTTAATTTAAAGAACAAATACATTAAAAACAAACGGATTTTGGAAAGAAACCATTAGTGCAAAACCAAACTTAAAGTACTTGAAAAAATGTCACACCAGTTTAAAGCTGCTTCAACACTGGAGTGTAAGAAGGCGCAATCCATGCGTGCGAGAAATAATAGCTAACCTAACCTGCGATCAGGCCTATCAATAAATAAATAGGCCTGATACAAATCTTAACAAAAGTCCATGCCGTTACAACCGTATTACGGTTGTAAATCTGATTGGTCTATTAGACAAAAGATTTTTTAATCTGTCATTTGATTGGTTGTTGCTAATTAGATTACACTATTGTTGTTGATATATTTTATAGTGATCACAACTATAATTAGATTGTTATTGTCATTGCATGAAATTTAAATTTCTCCTGCGACATTTTGATTGGATACTAAATATTAGCTTTGCTGTGGGCGGAAAGCGATCGGATTAAGGTTTGTGTCAGGCTTATTTGCAAAATAGAGCCTGAT
The DNA here is from genome assembly GCA_902702795.2 of Paramuricea clavata. Taxonomy (NCBI): domain Eukaryota; kingdom Metazoa; phylum Cnidaria; class Anthozoa; order Malacalcyonacea; family Plexauridae; genus Paramuricea; species Paramuricea clavata. Next base: position 2,748 of record CACRXK020014678.1, read on the forward strand.
AGTCAGGTTATAGCTAACCTACAATCACTTTCAGAAGTTGTTGGCACACATGTAGCTTTAGATTGTAAGTGGATCATTACAACTTTTTACGCACAATACCTCTCCCCTCCCCCTCCCCCTCCCCCACCCCAATCAATGTTGCTCCAACCAAAACACATCAAACCTGACGAGAAATGGGACACGACATTGAACAGGGGGGAGGGTGATTGACGTTTGTTGAAATTCAAAGGTTTTGTGGCATATGTCCCAAGACTTTTGAAACTGATTGTCTGAAAGGCATATTTAACCTCTTTGAATTACCAGGTGTTTTAGAATGTCAGTTTCGCGAAAATCATATAGCTTTTAGTATAACATGTTTACTGAATTGCATTGGCATCTGTTATGTCCTTACTGTGCTATTCGGTTGTGGTCAATATCTTTAAAATGTAACACAATCCAGCAGTATATTATGAATGAGCTTATACTGAAAGATGTGAGTGTGGGGAGGGTAGTATGCCGAGCGATTAAACCTGGTCTATATGCAAGGGAGAAAACACATCTATTTGGTTAATTATCGACCTAGGTTAATGCTAAGTAAAATGCAAGGATAAGTTATCGAAGACCATGCACTTAAAGATTGTGCATATTTGACATGAAAACATGTATGTAATATAAAACGGCTTGAACACGTTCTGGATTGACACTCGGTTGTCACTTTGAAACACATAGCATTTTCATTGATATAACTTTAAATTGTCGCGGCATAACCATTTTCAGAACATTAAGTACTAAGCAAACGTGTTTAGGGAGAGCTTATTGATATATTACGGGTTCTACTTAATCACAAAGTATACAAATTGTATAAAATGTATCGATTGACACTCAACTCTAGAAATATCACTATGATATATCAGATTTATTTATGTAAAAAAGTGTCAATCGATCCAAAACTTGGTTTAATCAATTTCAAACCCTTTCATTAATAGCAAATGCATTGTTAGACATTCTCAACAGTCTCAATAGATAATTCGTAGCCTTGTTCTGTTTTAAAATATGTCTAGTTGCCTGTTATTTCATATTTCTATAGTGACAATCGAAGTGTCAACCGATGTTAGTTTCATTGCATTCGTCTCGTTCGGAAACGCTTATTAGCATAATTAGCGTATAACACTAACGTCAGTGTTGTATAATGCGTACAAAGCCGTATACTGCGAGTCCCTTTCGTTACATATTTTTGGAAGCCTGTTCAACTTTCTTGCTTCGGCGGGTCGTGCTAGTACTCGCTATCGCGTCAGCATTGGAGAGGTCTATAAGCCCTGGAGAAATCACCTAGTCCGGGTCTTCCTTTACCATGTACGAATACGCTGAATAGTAATTTTTGAGATTGTCTGCGGAAAGGTTCAATTAAATGCCACATTTACTCTTCTCGAGCTTTACGATAGCTCGCCACCTCGATCTTGTGGACATTTTTTTGCCGTGTGGAAGTGACTACCGCCCTTTCCATGAGCCTCCGACATTCCCACCTCCTACCCATGCGTCGACAAGTATATCTGCAAATTCTGCTCTAGAAAGATGTGAAATGTCACATTGACCATAAGTGATTATAAAGCAAACGTTCTTTACCTTCGCAGTACCGAAATTAGCAGTTGACTCAGCCATTATCAGCATTCGAAAGTAACCGGATGTTATATTACTGTGCTATAAATTAACAGTAAGTGAGACTTATCTAGCGTAAAACATCAGTTCGCGATACCTATCTTTATATTGAAGGACTATATATAACCTCTCAAATAACCCACTTGTGCTCTGCCGAAATTTATAAAAAACAAACAGCGATTAAGAATGCTATATGACATAACAAGTTATATTCATATCCTGTTAATTACTAACTTTGACAATTTTAATGGAACTTAATTGTTTTAAAATGTTATATTAGATCTTCTGAAAACGAAATGGAGCAGAAATACTTCGTTCGCAGAGCATTCTATCCTCTGTAATTTGAGATATACAATGGTGTTATGGCATACGGGGCCCAGACAATCACTTTCAGAAGTTCTTGGGACACATACGGGGCACAGACAATCACTTTCAGAAGTTGTTGGGACACATGTAGCTTTAGATTGTAAGCGGATCATTACAGTTTTTTACACACAATACCGCTCCTCTCCCCCTCCCCCTCCCACCACCCCAATCAATGTTGCTCCAACCAAAACACATCAAACCTGACGAGAATTGGGACACAACATTGAGCAGGGGGCGGGGGGATTGACGTTTGTTGAAATTCAAAGGTTTTGTGGCATCTGTCCCAAGACATTTGAAGCTGATTGTAGCTAGTAAATTTGTGATGTGGAAATGTCCCAGCACTGATGTTATCAGCTGTAATACAAACGATACTGAATATGTATCTTGCGATGAAAGCCTGCTTGATGTTGGAGAACACTAGCTTAAGTTTGTAATAAACTGTTCAGCTTTACGAATCTTGAGCGTAAAACAATGTGGGACAATTTAATGGATAGCTTTCGCCTTCCTATACAAAGCATGTGCTATATCCTCAACCTAGAAGAAGAAGATCTACACAACCCTATTGAGTAGAAACTGTCCCTCTCTTACCACAGGGGAACTTGATAGACTTCTGACAATAACAGCAGGCGGAATATTTAACATATTCCTAAAAGTGCATGATCTTATTTCGATACAAGTTTACGAATAGTGTAGATTAATTAACTGCAAATATTGACACTTTCATAATTCATAATTCTTAACTAGGCTTTAAAATTTTAATAATGACTTTAACTATTTTAATAATATACATATAGGATATTAGACGGTTGCAAAAAGATATGGATTTTATGTTCGAGTGGCAAAAACAATATGTCGCGAGTGAGCGCAGCGAACGAGTGAGATATTGTTTTTGACACGAGAACATAAATCCATATCTTCTCGCAACCGTTTAATGTTCTGTTTATTATATGGACTTACTCAGAGTGACAACAATACACACAAAGACGACATGTAAATAAGTACGCGAAAGACCAGTATAAAAGCGATATTTTTTAAAATTGTACTGCAAACATAAAACTAGAATAAATTTTACTTACCTCAACATGTCTTTTAAATGTTTTCGTTTTATTTCCAACGTTAATTTCGTTTTAAATACGAACCGTACCAAAACCATTTGTATTTTTAAAACAACAACAGTGAAAATGGCGGGAAATTTTCATAACTTCGTATGTCACTAGCAGGGGTGAAATACGGAAAATACGCGCACCTGGCCCCGCATGTAGTGACGTATGAGTTCTACGAATGTTTTAGTTTCCAGTAAAACACCATTGTCCATATAATAAATAAAGATATTACTCGACGGTGGTTGGTTGATTTCAGTGCAGTTAATTCCAAACAGCAGTGCAATTTTCTGTAATCAGAGTGCAATTTTCTGTAATCACAGTGCAATTTTTTGTAATCACATTGCAATTTTCTGTAATTACGGTGCAAAAATCTGTAACAAACTGGTCTGATTGGTGGAAAAACATTGTGATGATTAAATCAACCAATCATGCAGTTTAAAGCATTTTAGTTTAAACAAGTAACGTTCACAGATTGCTTCAAAACAAAACAAACATGGCGCCGCGCAACATAAAGTAAAAGGTGCCTTCGCGTGCGAAATATGGCTTTTATCTTTATTTTTAAATGGAAAAGCATATCCAATAAACAAGACTAACAAAAATTACATAGGTGAGTGGAATTTTCAAGCTGCTAGTGTTGTATCACGGGCTTTAGGACAAATTCAATTAGACAACAATAGTATTCTATCTAAATAGCAGTTAAAATAAAGTGTACGGCACCTGAATTAACTTGTTCAATTTCTTGTTTCTGTATCCATAAATTAACATTTACTGCATATATGCAAATACTGTATATTTTCAAAATCCGCCATATTTATTTACATTAGAATCCAAGCTTTCGCGGTTCACACGAAATATTAAAGTCGGTGATTTTCACTAATAATAAGAGGGTAGGATCATCCAAGATGGCCCAAAAGAAGTTAAAGCCGCTTTAAGGAAGGAATTCGACAAAGAATCGATCGACCATGAGAAAGCTGTCGACGAATTACGAGGTTTAAGGCGAAAAGGCGGTGAAACACCAGCACTGTTAGCGTGGAGAATCGAAAAGTTGATGGCAAAGGCTTACCCGGAGTTATGCGCGTCAACACACGAATCGGCAAAGAAAACAAAGGAACAAATGTTACATGATACCTTTTTGGGAGCTATTGACAATGCAATGAGTCGAAAGATAAAGAGCGACAGTAAACATCGAGATTTAAATTTAACACAACTTTCTGAAGAATTAGATCGGCTCGAGCTAATTTATAAAACAACAGCGCCAAAAGTAAACCTCGAAGTAAACAATTTCAAAACAACAGGGGAAGCAGAGGAAATATCGTTAATTAGAAAGATAATCAGAGAAGAGGTAGCAGCCGCCCTACCCCAAGAAAACGATGGAAGTCGGGAAACGGAGGACGAAACAAAACGTACGGTCGGGTTCGTTGGAAAGAGAAATATCCCGCCAAAACCTAGGAGTGGAAAAACCGGTAAAAAGCAAGCGTGTTTCCACTGCCAGTCGCCTGAACATTTTCTGAAAGACTGTCCATTTAAAGATCTTTGTCAACGCTGCTGGCAAAAGGGCCATACAGCACCGTCTTGCCATGCTCCAAGCCCTCGCCCTTCGCCGTCTTTAAACTCCAAGGCGGCTGGGAACAATCGTCAGCAAAAATAAATTCGTTCTCAGCCGCGAAGAAATTTATTACACTAACTGGTACAGTGGTTCAGTCTGGAAGCAGAGAGTTCAAACATGAGTTTGTTTGTGATTCTGGAGCAGAGGTTTCAGTTATTCCAACGGCGTTAGCACAAGAACATTACATGAAAATTCAACCAACTACACGTCACGTAGAGATGGCTAATGGAACACTCGCAGAATGCAGAGGTGTGGTTCAAACATCAGTTACGGTAGGGACAAATAGTTGTATATTGAGTTTTTTTGTGGTAAGTGATGCTGAAAACGGGATTCTGGGCCTGGACTCTTTGGAAAAATTGGGTGTATCGTGGAACACAAAAAAAAAGTTGGCAACAATAGATGGGGCCCAACCCGTGTTACAACTGGAAGTATATACCCCTCAGGAAATGCTAAAGTGTTGCCACATACAAGTTTCGGAAAGTCGTGATATTAAGCCATTTGAAGAAATATTCATTTGGTAGATTGGAAGATAAGAATGAAAAATTTACTAGAGATTCGTATATCAAAGGTACGGAATATTTTCAGCAGAGAACTGGGCTTCTTGCAGCCCCGATAAAGATTTCGGCAGAAATGATGAACGATGAAAATAAAATCCCCATATGCGTACTGAATACTGCTGATAAATCAATCAGAGTTTATAGAGAACAAACTGCGGCCACAATTCAGGAACTGCCCACAACATAGCGCATATTTCAGAGTCAAATATGGGGGGAAATAATCCATCATCACAATATGACCCGGTCCCAGAAGTATCAGTCGGTGAACAATTGACAACACAACAAAGAGAAAACCTAGAAGTTTTAATTCGAAAAAATACACAAGTTTTCGACTACCCAGGAAACAGTGGGTTCACCACAACAATAGAGTACACAATACCCACAGCCGTATCTGATCCAATTGTGTGCCACCCCAGACGAAACAACCTGGGGTTAACACAAAAAATTAATGAAGCAGTAGGAAACCATGTAAAGTAGGGGAACATTTGACACCCTCTAAATCCCCTTGGGCATTTGCAATTGTACCTGTATTGAAACCAGATAAAACAGTTCGATTGTGTGTAGACGACAGACCACTTAACAAAATTACCCAGAATGACCCATATCCAACTGGAAATTTGCAAGAGGTTCTAGACAATCTATCAGGTGCTAACTATTTTGGTGCTATTGACTTGGCCCAAGGCTATTTGCAGGTCCCACTGGCCAAGGAAGATCGTCCAAAGACAGCGTTTCGATCACCTACTGGGTTTTGGAAATGGACAAGAATACCAGATGGTTTAAAAGGAAGTCCGGCAACTTTTTCTCGGTTGATGCAGAAGGTTCTAGGACACATTCCACCACATCGTTTGGCATTGTACATGGATGATATCTGTATTATAAGCAAAACGTTTGAAGAACATTTGGTAAATCTCCAGGGAGTATTTGATGCATTGCGACAGCATGGATTACGAGTAAAAGCTAAGAAATGTGCTTCGAAAATGAAAGAAGTGAAATTTCTTGGATACAAAGTTTGCAACAAGGGTGTGCAGCCAGAGGAACATAAAATAAAGGCAATTCGTGCATGGGTTGCACCAACTTGTCTTAAAGAGGTGCAAATGTTTTTGGGTGCAGTTGGGTGGTATCGAAAGTTTATCAAGGATTTTAGTACAATTGCTCGACCATTAACATGGCTTTTGGAGAAAAATGTTACATTCACTTGGGGTAAGGAGCAAGATGATGCATTCAATACACTAAGACATGAGTTGGTTAAAGCTCCAGTATTAGCCCATCCTGACCCCACTCGATCTTCTGTTGTTACCACGGATGCAAGTAAAGTGGGTCTGGGTGGTGAACTATTAAAAGAAGATGCACAAGGACAATTACATCCGGTTGCATATTTCAGTCGTGCATTGACCAAACGAGAACGTTCATATCCAACTTATGACAGAGAAGTGATGGCTATGCGAGACACGCTTAAGTATTTTCGGTATTATCTGTTAGGAGCGCAAGTAGTGATGAGGACCGACCACAAACCTCTTCTAAAGATCCTGGAACAGAAAGGTCCATTTGGACGAAGAGCGACATTGATAAGAGATATAGCAGAATTCGAACCACGCATAGAGTTTATTCGAGGGCAGGGTAATCACATGGCAGATGCTCTTAGTCGGATCGGATGGAATGTCAAGTGGGAAGAGAGAGATGAGGATACTAGTAAAGTGGCTACTATTGGTGGCTCTCAAGACGAGATTGGTCCTTGCAAGGATGTAAGGTTGGACATAAATGATTTCCAATTGCAGCAAGAACGTGACCCAACCCTTAAGCCACATATTTCCACTCACCGAAACGAACATGGTTTATTCACACGTAATCATAAGAAGCAAGTATTACTTCCAGCATCGCTTGTTCCCACCATATTATTATTAGCTCATGACGAAACAAGGCACCAAGTAGCAGATAAAATGCTTGCAAGAATTGAACCTCATTATTGGTGGCCAAGGATGAAAGCAGAAGTAGAGAACTATGCAAGAACGTGCCAACGCTGTGCTGCTACTCTTGCCCATGCACATAGAAAAGCACCCATTCATCAACGACCAAAAGAAGAGAAACCATTTGCGTTGATAGAAGTAGATCTCAAGGGTCCATTACCGAGAACGAAAGAGGGATTTGACAATATGGTTGTGATAACAGATCCATGTGCAAAATATGCAGAGATGCATCCAATTCGAGGACAAACCAGCCATGTTGTTTGTAAGACACTCTTGGGTTGGATATCAAGATATGGTTTACCAAACAAAGTGCACTCTGACAATGGACCTTGTTTCATGAAAACGCGGGTGTAGAACGGATTAATCGTACGATGGGGGGAAGCACTCACAAAATTGGTATATAAACATCACAACCGATGGTCTCAACACCTACCTGACGTACAACTAGCTTACAACACAGCAGTTCAAACAAGTACAGGAGTTTTGCCGTACGAACTAGTTTTCAAGGAGCACCCGCGATCAAAATTCGAAATTATAACAGAGAAGATATCACCAGCAACGGTTAGAGAGAAAACGGAACGACTGCGCGAGACTGTTAGTGAGGTATTCCAAAAAGCACAAGAGTCCGATGCCAAGTTAGCGGGAAAACGCAGAGAACGGTACAACAGTAAAACTTCGTTTAAATCGTGCATGGGGATGGGTCAACAAGTTTGGAAAAGAAATTTACGAGCAAAAACATTTGCAGATCGGTGGACGGAACCCTGTGTCGTGGTAAAGCCCACGTCGGTAACCAAAATATCTTATGTAGTGAGAAGGAATAATGGAACTAAAGAAGAAGTTGTCCATTACAATTACCTTAAACCTTATCAGATTCGACCTGTCAAGAAACCAAAGTCAAGGAATCCACCAAAGAAGAATGGGGTCGGACACCCAGCACTGGGTACCAGTGAGGACAGTGAATCTGACAGCAGAGAAGAGGAAATGCAACCAGAGAGAAGATATCCAGAAAGAATTCAAAGACTTCCAGAAAAATACAGATAATACTTTTAAAGGGGAGTGGTGTGATATTTTGACATTTATTGTTACATTGAAATAAATACTCGTAAATAGCAAGCCTGTTTGCAGGCTATTAGGCATAGACCTTCGGGCTTAATAGTTAACTTGAAGACTATGACTATTATTGTACATGTGTTCGGAGTAATACAATATATAAATTTACAATATTTCGTGTGAACCGCGAAAGCTTGGGTTCTAACGTAAATAAATATGGCGGATTTAGAAAATATACAGTATTTGCATATATGTAAATGTTTTATGGATACAGAAGCAAGATATTGAACAGTTCAGGTGCAGTACACTTTATTTTAACTGCTATTTAGATAGAATACTATTGTTGTCGAATTGAATTTGTCCTAAAGCCCGTGGTTGTATAATGTGATATAACAAAGCCAGGAAAACTACAATTGTCTCGAACATTTTTATATAAATTATTAATAAGTAATAGCATGATTTCTCGTGAAATTTGGATAAACATGCATTCGTGAGTTTTTCAAAGACCTCAAATAGCACTCTTCCTTCGGACTCGTGCTATTTTGAAGGTTTTGAAGAACGCACTCGTGCATGTTACATCAAAATTGCACTCGAAACTATGCTATTACCTGCACTAATAAATTGTAGCAACTTATGTAATAATTTATTCAAAATTGTAAAGTCCGCTGCTTTTTTTCAGATTCTCTTCAGAATTGGAGGTTATATAATGAGTAAACTATCTATTTATCTACCTAGATCTAGAAGTAATTGTAATCGAGTATTCAATTGATGAAATTTAAAGCTCTGGAGGTCTAGCGTTACGATTCATATGTCTCTATGTCTATGTTCATATGTCTAGCGTTAAGGTCCATACAGATCGGACGCGATTCGACAACGCGACGCGAATTTTCAGTTTTTAAAAACAAATAAAACCGTCAACGGATAAAAAATTTACAAGATATGCAGACCAAATAGCTAAAATTGCTCAAGTGGTTCCGAATATTTGAAAAACATAGAAAAAGATTGAAGTTAAATGTCATTGAAATTTGAAAATTCGCGTCGCGTTGCCAAATCACGTCCGGTCTGTATGGACCTTTACAATTCATATGCCTCAATTAAAAATAATAATTACCTCGGTACATGAAAGAAAACAGACTGAATCAAGAATTAATACTGAATAACACTTTTCATTTGTATAAGACACCTCGTGTATAGAAGAGAAAGAATACGTTGATATAGGATATATACGGAATTTATATCGATATCTCTTTATGTGACAATCTCTTGTAGTTTGTCATTTATTATCTTTTGTTCTCTCCGAGTTAATGTTGGCCCAGCTTTTTTCCCCACTTTGAACTCGATTAATCAATAAAACAATTATTATCAAATTATTTGCCAGTAAAACAAAACATGTTACTGAAATTGAAATTGACGATAAAATTATTCGCAACGATGAAAATATATCTGAAGCTTTTAATGAATTATTTATTAATATTGGGCCTAAACTAGCTTCTGAAGTTTCAAATCAGTCAACAAACAAGGTAGAAACTTATTTGGTAAACAACAAGTTAATTATTCAATCCCTTCGTGTTATGTTTATTCCAGTGGATAATGTTTTGAAAACTCTAAGACGTCTAAATGTTTCGAAAGGCGCTGGTCTTGAATCTTGATAAAATTCCGGCTAAAATGCTACGCATTGCTGCAGATATAATTGCACCCTCTTTAACTTATATTTTTAATCTATTACTTTCAACTGGTCAGAGTGTTTGTAGAAATTTGGAAATATGCGAAAGTTCTACCAATTTATAAGGAAGGCAACAAACGAACTTTGGGAAATTATAGACCAATATCAATTCTACCGATAATA
>CACRXK020014679.1:0-12873 GCA_902702795.2 Paramuricea clavata
CTACTTAGTTTAATTAATAATTCTAGATTCTACTAACTCGCTCACAGGTTCCGATAGAGGTCTTTTTATTTTTGCACGCGGACTTACGATTTTAAAGCCGCTGTTCAGTTATCTGTCAGCGAAGTCTTGAACATTTCATCTTCGAAGATAAATATTTCTGCTGTCATTTGTGGGTCTATTATTGTGGACATGGCAATAGAAAAAGTAAACAATGAGAATATAACTCAGAAATTAATGGATGCTGTGAATAACAACCAACTAAATATTAGTTATAATAATGAAACATTGGCAGTAACCTCAGTGAACAGATTAACTACAAAACCAATCACACCCACGTTAACTACATTATCAGTGTCAAGAAATTCTTTGACAAGCAATCCTATGTCATCAACCACCATTGTAACTGAAACATTGTCAGGTTCTCCTCAAAGTGAAACCACGTCACAAATGTTGGCAAAATCGTCCACGTTGCCTGTCAAGTCTGACAGCGACACAGCGTCCGCAATGAGTACACGCGCTATAAACGCGTCGATATTTCTCAATACGACCATGTTTTCGTCTGCAGTCATGCAAACCGTGTCACCCACTGAAAAAATGACCACGAGCCTCGAAACTCATGTAAGAACAACGCCTGTGGTAAATATGACCAGCTCGATGAAAGGTATATCATCTTCCCCTGCAATTTCCACGATGACACATCCCTCAAGTTCTCCAGTAATAACGCCTGTTCCTCCTGAAATAGTCTTCGTTCGTATTACTATAGATGCGAATTGCAGCCAAGTACCAAACCACCAGTCCGCCGATTTTAAAGCCGCTGTTCAGTTATCTGTCAGCGAAGTCTTGGACATTTCATCTTCGAAGATAAATATTTCTGCTGTCACTTGTGGATCTATTAATGACATGACATGACATGGAGGTGATTCAAACAGCGCTGTCTTCACAGTTCACATCGCGGGAAATGCAAATTATGCCAATAATCTCACACCAAAAGCTTTCGATCAGAATTCTTTCGTGCACCTTTTCGTTAAATGAAACACGTTTACATTCGTTCATTATACAGAGAAGATCGTGGAGTCCTGTAGAAGCCATGTCTTTCTCCTTGGAACGAGCGGCGATTAAAATTTACCGACTATTCAATTCAACGAGGAGCCGACACGACAATAACAAGCCAGCATCGCTCTGAAGTCGATGCGGCTATTGCAAACAGTAGCATTTTGCCTCATTCTGATTGGATTGCTTCGTCTGACCGTAGCAAACCAATCAGCACGCCGTATTTGCGAATTTTTGCAACGGTCAGTTTCAATCTGACCACTGCAAAAATTTCCAAATACAGCGCTATGATTGGTTTGCTACGGTTAGACGAAGCAAGCCAATCACAATGAAGCAAATGCTACGACTTCAGAACGATGTGATATAGTACTAGTGCAAAACCCGCAAATACAGGCAGTATTTCGGGCGGAAATGTGAGAAAAACCCGAATTTAATTATCCAAAATGAAATAAAAACTCGATAAAATTGTATCAATATGATTTAGTAAATTTTAAAAAAATTTCACCAAGTTTCAATGAAAAATTGAAAATAACCGCAATTAAAAATAGTATAACGTTTTAGTTTTTAATAACTTTAAAAAAGGTACAACCTGGAAAAATATATCTCAGGGAAAATCTGACCGTAGCATATGCTACGGTTGCAACGGTCTAAATCCGCCCCTGACATGGTTACAAACAAAATGAAATATCTCAAGAACTAAGCATGGGAACAAAAATCTTCAAAACAAGTTACCATACAGTTTTAAGAGCATTTTCGTTTAAGAGAATAAAAATTTTGATGACAGTGCCACTTTAAACAGCAGTTTGTTGCAGTGCGCCCTGCACCACTGGTTAACAATAATAACAACATCTGGTAATTGGTTAATATACTAACTAAACATGCATATATTTCGATTTCGATCGATTACATCAGACAGCAAGGAATTTGAGACGATCTCGTTCACGGATTTGTTTTTTAATTGACGATTCGCCTTATTACGTTTTCGTAGCGCTTTGCATTGTGGTTACAGTGGTATCACTGATATTCAAGATGGCTTATTTTTTGTCCTGACCCCTGCAAGAACTTTTAAAAAAAGCTAGGGTCAGGTGCGCGATAGCCAACAGCAAAATATTCGCGAAAACATTCGATATTTTCATTCGAGGCCGCTATTTTTATCAGTGATACCACTATAACCACAATGCAAAGCGCTACGAAAACGTAATAAGGGGAATCGTCTATTGCATTTGTCAGCCAAGGAATATCTGGCTTACTTTTGACGCTCTTTTCTCTAATTGGAACATGCTTGTCTAGAACTGGCAAAAAATGTTTTCCATGTTTCCCACATCGGCACATCCTGCCAACGCAGAAGTTAATACCAGATTCCCCTTATTACGTTTCGTAGCGCTTTGCATTGTGGTTATAGTGGTATCACTGATATTCAAGATGGCTTATTTTTGTCCTGACCCGTGCAAGAACTTTTAAAACAAGCTAGGGGTCAGGTACGCGATAGCCAACAGCTAAATATTCGCAAAATCATTCAATATTTTCATTCGAGACCACTATCTTTATCAGTGATACCACTATAACCACAATGCAAAGCGCTACGAAAACGTACGTAATAAGGGGAACAGGGACGCCGGAACGATGTGAAGGCAAGGGGGGGGGCAGAATTTCGTGAAAGGGCACTTTTGAATTGATATATACTAAGAGATCTTTGCGAAACATCGGGAGTTGAACTTCACCTAATCATGTTTTCTATTGATTGGATGATAGGGTATGAGGGGTTCTCCGCCAGGCGATTGTGCTATTCTTGAAGCTCGATGACTGCATTTCTTGCGTTTTCTGAAGCAAATTCGTAAAAGAATTGCACTAACATTTCTGACAATTCGCTATTTCGCCAAGACAATCCTTTAAATTGAAAGGGCACCTTTGCCCCCCTTGCCCCTCATGGTAAAGGGCAACGGGGACGGCTGCCCCTCCTGCCCCCCCCCCAGTTCCGGCGTCCCTGAAGGGGAATCATCAATTGTCCAACAGTTCCCATTTCCGGTTCATTGTCACGTGTGTACTCGCCAGAGAAACCAATAGCTCAGAATCTACATCAGTCGACGATAATTTTAATAAACACGACATCATCCTTGATGTACTGACGATTATTCAAGCTATCAAGAGGCATAAAGAGCGGGGAACCCGAAGCGATATTCATATCAGACTTTGGACGTTGAAAAGATGAACTTTGAGGATCCGAATTAAACGCATCGATCATGTGATCTCCATTGCCTTGATCCAACAGCATCATCGTGATCTTCTTTTGAAATGGCCAGCTTTGAAGAGCATCGTAGTCGCCTCGCATCACAACAAAAAACAACGACAAATGCGATCCCTTTCCAAAACCATCCCCATTCAAATACATTTTGGCACACATCTTGTAACCATACTGAGCGCTGTAGAAAGGTTGACTGTACAAGGCCGTCTTCACTCCATTAATAGCATCTTCCCGTTTTCTCTGATAACTTTCAATCTTCCAGAGTAAAGTGCCATTATAACTGTGGATAGCTTGTTGTGCACGCGGACCTCTTTGAGAATCCAAATCGGTAATTTTAACTGTATTCAAAGCAAGAGACTCGTCCATTTGATCCATCCTACTTCGAAAACGATCAATAATTGAGATCTGATCTCTCACTTCTCCTTCTAAACTCATAGTCCGTTCACGTAAGTTGCCGCTTTCAGTAGTATGGTCTCTAATTTTACTTTGTAGCTCATGCACTTCATTTCTAATCCTTGTATCACCCTCACCACTGGATTCCAAGTTTTCAATCCGTCTTTCCAAGCCAGTCAACTTCCCGACAACCATGACGAATTTCTCAGCTAAGCCAGAGCGAACCTCAGTGATGTCGTCGCGAATTCTCTGCGACATCCCAGTATATTCTGGACGTGGGATGAAGTCGTTTAGTTGAGAAGCAACGGCAAGAGTATACCGCAGTAGTTGTGCACCATGATCTATCAATCCATCATTCAAATGTTGGCGCAGTTCCTTTCGCTTCAAAGTCTACAGATTGTATCAAAGATGAATAGCAAATTATACAGGGTATCTAAAGAAAACGCTACGGAAATTCAAAAGGCTGTCGTGCATCATAAACGTGGCTAAACAATTCAATTTTTAGATAGCACGAAAGAACAGTTATTTAGCTTTTCAATGATACTCTTTTTAAATCGTAACGATGAGAGCACCGTAGGGAATTGCATGGAAAACGAAACATAAACAATTCCCAAGAGGGAATTAAAATTGAATTAAAATTGAATTATCTAAAATAAGCTCAACTCGTCAATCTTCGTCTTAGTGAGACCATAAGAACGTCCATTATTGCATTAAACATGGTTCAGGGAACAGAGAACATTCGTAATCAAAATATTTTACGAAACAAGTACCTTGCAGCAGGGTCGCGTTGCTTTAGGATTGACTAACTTTGCATAATTAATGTATTTTCAATTCCCAACGGTGGAAGAATGTGTTTTCGACCGACAATTTTTATTTGACGAATATGTGGCCATTTCTCATCGTTACGGTTTACGAAAGGTATCATAGAAAAGCTAAATAACTGTTCTTTCATTCTATGTAAAAATTGAATTGTTTAGTTAAGTTGGTGATGCACAACAAGCCTGTTGACTTTTCATATCATTTTTTTTAGACACCCTGTAGAAGACTATTGTGCAGCAGTTGAGCATTTGCTCACATCTTGACATCTTGTAGCAAGTCTGCCAACAAGTTGTGCTCCCTCTGGTTGTCCCAAGTTATCAACAACAAGTATGGAACAACTTTTTAACAACTTGTAACAACATGGTTGACATTATTAGATTCATTATTAGGTCCGATACAGTCATGATATAAGAATATTGTCAACCTTGTAACATTCTTCTTATATCATGATTCATGACTTGAACAACCAAGTAACAAGTCTGGTAATGCCATCAAGCTAGCTTGTTCCAAGTTGTTAACAGCTTTTTCCAAACTTGTTCCAACAACTGGGAACAAGCAGTGCGAACACAACTTGTAAACAGATTTCTCGCACCTTGTTTGCAGGACTACAAGAAGTTGTGCGTTTTTACGTGCGTATCTTTTCGGAATATATTTTTTTGACACTTACGCCCGTATTCTAAAAGCTCACTCACACTCAATGAGTGGAGGTTCAATCTAAGCTTCTCTTGAGTGTCAATGCTGTTTTTGAATAGCTGAAGGGTGAGTAGTCACATAGTCAGGTACAGCACTAACCCTCCAGCTATTCAAAAACATCATTGACACTCAAGAGAAGCTCATGCAGACTGTTCAATCTCCACTCTTTGAGTGTGAGTGTGAGTGAGCTTTTAAAATATGGGCGTAAGTTTTAACTATCGGATACAACAGCGAACAATTTTTCATTACTCGTAATACTTGATGTAATCGGACACTGAAAAGCCCCAATGGGCAGTGAGCTGAATAATAATAATGTCAGGTAGTGTACTATTCCTGTTCATCAGTTTATGGCGAAGTTTGAAATGTGACATTTTACACGCATTCATTCGAGTACACACGCCAGGATAAGAATCGCATACGACTAGTCGTATCGTGTAGATGGACCTTAAGGTAGGGGACTGGAAGCTTGCCTTTTGAAGCCTCAGAAGATCATTTTCCATTTTTTTTGAGAGGAATTATTATCAAAGTTGTGAAGTTAAAAATTCAAGATTTTGTAATGCACTTTAAAACTTTTCACAAAACAGCGCAATTACAAGTATGAATGGATTGGTTTTGTTCCCAGAAAACTTAAAATAAATTTATACCACTAACACTTCAGACTGGCCAGAGGCCTACTAAGGGCCATCCAACTAGACTAGAGAAGTAGAGTTCTGAGGGAACTGGTGCGGGTTAAATGAGGTAAATCTTATTTATTTGTACTACGTATCCCTTTCTGCCCATTGCTATCATCACAGTACGCGTAAAAACCTGAACTAAGCTTATACTGGATAGCTCTAATAAGGAAAAAACACATCCTATATTGGTGTAAAGTTACAACAGGACTGTAACAAAATTATCGGGAGAAAAACTGCGTGAGGGCCCCCTATACCTCTTCAAAATATGCTTTCACGTAAAAATATTTTGCCTTTTCATGAGTCACAGGATTAAGAAAATCATCGATCACGTTTCACGGCTAAGTAAAATAAGCCCTTCACGCAAAACGTATAGGGGGCCCGATCACGTTTCACGGCTAAGTAAAATAAGCCCTTCACGCTTCACGCAAAAAGTATAGGGGGCCCTCCTGCGTGTGTCACCGAATACAGCAAGTAACTATTTATTACCTTATCATGGTTGCATCCCACATCTTGATACTCGCAAGTCGCCGGAGCCTCATAGCAATCGCATCTCTCGTGTCTTTCAATGTCTTTTCTCAAGACATCTTCCTTACAGTATCTGCAAGTCACGGGCGCACCTTCACAGATCGTATCAACATGTTCCTAGATGAACAGCGAGTAAAACTGAGTATACCGTACTGGCTCAAGGATAATTACGAGGTTTGAGGTATATAATTACATAAGACGACGTAACTTGCTGGATTGTTCGAACTGTAGTGTCAAAAGTTACTTACCTTCATCGAGGCAAAGGTGGCATCTTTCCCACAATAATCACACTTCACATTCCGATATTCACATTCACTTTTCAAGTGTTCGGCCAGGTGAGAGCGTTGGAAATTCATCTTGCATTGTGTATGGATACAGTTTATCAAAGCATGTTCACAAACAGCAGAATGTCCCTAAATAACAGAGAAATTGTTCCATTATAAGTTGGATTGTCTTAATTTCATTTGTTGCTGCTATGTGCAGAATGAGAGTCAATCTGGGGCGTAGGAACCGGGGAGCACGTGCCCCCCCCCAATTTTTTCAAAGGACTAAAAGTGCCCTTTTTTGTGATGAAAGGTGCCCTTTTTTGTACAAGCTAATATGGCTGTACTAAATACTAAATTAACATCAAAGGTGCCCTTTTTGTTTGGAAATTTCCAAGTTTTTTTTAAAAATTCAAGAATCAATAACAACTTTCTGTCAAACGGTTTTCTCGTCTTTCTCCCTCTCTCCTTCTACCACCCCAAGTCCCCAACTCACCTCGAGTGCTTCATAAGTGCCATGCCAAGCACAGCCTTGGTTGGTACAATGCAAACATAATCCATTGAGCTCACGTTTAGTGAAAGTATCTGGAAACACCTGAAAGAGATTAATATCAAACCTTTTAAGCTCATGGTTCGAGTGATTGTTTTCAAATCCAGCTAACACATGTTTATGACAGCTGCAATAAAATTAATTTGGACGGATAACCTGATGGCAGAGATTGATGGGAAATCAGTTTCAATGATCCAGTGATTTGTCCAAACAACCTACCACTCCCCCAGCCGAATGTTGAGCTTGTGTCGTGTATCGGTGCATGATACATTACCAAAAGTTATTGCGGGGGATGTGCACAACATTGAACTAGGCGGGAAGAATATACAATTACTTTATGGTTTCCGTGTTTGGATGGCCTGATCCAAACACGCGGGAATGTTGCGAGAGTTAAGAAAAGCGCGCCAACACGAGCGAAAGGCGAGTGATTTTGCGCGCTTTTCTTAACTCGAATGTTGCCATAAAGTAATTGTTTTCTAAGATAACAACTTTCCGTATTAATTTAAAATTTCACTTTAAAAAAAACTTTCACTTTAAATTTCCGTGTTTGG
Organism: Paramuricea clavata; assembly: GCA_902702795.2. Lineage (NCBI taxonomy): Eukaryota > Metazoa > Cnidaria > Anthozoa > Malacalcyonacea > Plexauridae > Paramuricea > Paramuricea clavata. Next base: position 7,761 of record CACRXK020014679.1, read on the forward strand.
ATGGCCTGATCCAAAAACAGGTTTCGACCAATCAGAGCACGCGTTATATAGATGTTATTTCATAAAAGGTGGTGAAATTGGTTTTGTCAATGTACATCAACTTTGCAATGTTGACAGAAGTGGTCTCGAGCGTTACGTCCACGATTGTAATTACCACAGCTGATACTGATGTAAGCCAGACTGCAGAGTTGGGCACTTCTCAACGAGATCTCGGGTGCGCAAAGTCAGCAAGTCCAAGTGCGGGTGCGCAAATATATCGTGAGGTGCGCACCTGAGGTCCTGAGTGCGCACTCAGGTGCGCTTTCAGTACTCGGTTGAGTCTCTCATGTGTTACAAAGTATTTTTTGCCAAACTGACTTATGAAATTATTCGATATATATTCATTGGCAACGTTGCGAAATAAAGAAGTGGGTACAAAATACGAAAATGAAAAATGGCCACTAATTATCCCTGTTAATCTCCTAACTGCACGACACGTCCCCTACTATCAGTCTCTTACTAACCTACTGTAATCGGCAATGTTCCTAAACGTTTCTGGGCATCCACATTGTCGAACACGTGCAGGCTTTCAACTTTGTAGCTTAAAAAATGTAAAAGATTCTCACGAAAGACCGAGATTACCATCGGCGAGATGTCAGATTCACAAGATGACGTTTTTGATAATATCGTAGAGGAGGAAGGTATTGCATATTTTTAATATATTCATTTATTCACATTATAATATTCATGAATGATAAATATAGACAGGACTCGAGGAGTTTCCTGACGAGTTGCCTGACGCGTTGAACGAGGACGCAATTCTAGTCTATTTAGTCTACACTTGAGTAATTTATTTGAATTGTCTGTTGTGATGTGCTTGATGACATAATAATTCATGCTTTGTAGCATACGCACATGACGACCGGTGCCGTGTTTGTGGCGGAGAAGTTGGAGATGCACATCAATGCAGAATATGTAAAGAGAATGTGCATCTAATCTGCGGTGTGCCAGACAAGGATAGCAAGGAAGGATATGGCCAGAAACTTACCTGCTCATGCTGTTTAAATTCTAAAGGTATTACTCTGATACAATCGTTCAGAAATGAAGTCAAAGATAAAACAGTTTTAATATTTTAAAATTATATTTTATAATTCCACAAATAACTAATAACTTAATAATGCAATGTTACCTATTCTGGCTATCTGGCAGACTGCTATGAATTATATTATGCTATGAAATATAGCCATATATATGAAATATATGGCTATAGCCTATATATAAGAGTACAAACTGAAAAATACAGACCCTAACGGCCTAACCTTGAACTGCAGGCGCAACAGTGCAACTAGCAACCCGCAACCCTCAGTTACATTATGGTTATAAGTCTGATCCTAGCAGCTAAAGGTCTCTTACACGTATGTTATCTTATTAGTTGACACCATGCTACTATGCAAACACTTTTGCTATTTTAAATGTTCACTAATCAGTAAATTTTTTATTTTTTATTTTCACAGGTGATGAACTACCAACTCCTGTTACCAATGTGAATAAGAGGCCAGATCCCTGGTCAGCATTCAAAAGAGGGCCTACTGGTATGGGAAAGGACGTAAAAAAATTTAAAGCAGCCACTCCTCCTAGTACCACCGCTAAAGACAAGGCAGACCCACATATTTGTCTGAAGCGTGGAAGTGAAATTTCTAGGGGAAGAGAATTTAACAAGAAACGGCATTGGTCACAAAAGCACAACAGTGAACCAGAACATGGTTATAAGCAGCATATAGTGCCTAAAAACCACGAACTGGCACAAAATCGTTTGAGAGAAATGGCAGATGGCAGTGCACAGTTGAATGAAATAACATGTAAAAAAGGACAGCAAACAGACAAGATTGAGGACACTGCTTTTCCTTTACCTAGACCTAAACCTGACCTGCAAGTCAATACAAACCCAAAACCTATACAGAAATCATTGGCAAATTTTGTGATTAGTGAGGATGAAGTGCCAGGGACACCCATTGAAAAGATGCAAGGTGACATAAATCGTATACTGGTAATGCTGCAATCTCTTACCATTCCTGAAAAGAAAAATGACCTGAAGGAGAACATGGAGTTAATTCTGATGTTAGAGCAATTATCACAGCTGCAAACCTATTGGAGGTTGAACACCCTGGCATCTGTGTTGAAATTCTTGACGATGGTTGTAAAGTTACATGCTACCCATGTCAACAATTTTATTTGTCTCGTCCAAAGAAGATGTAAGTATCTTCTGATCAGTTAACAACTGACTGTACAGTTTACTAAGTTTATTAAACTTAAAAACCACAGTAAGTACCATTTTATTCATACGTATACTATTATTGCTCCTAGCCTTCTGTTCTTTGGTGCCTACAGTAGACAAGAGTGGCTACCAACACTGTGTGGTAATGTTTTTGCATGTCCATAACCTTACAAGAGTTTTCTTTTGTTTCAATAATTAAGGCAAATAACACTAGGTTCATGGGCTGGAGGGTTGGTTTATGAAAAGGAGAAAACAGAAGCCTTGATGACTGGAGGGAATCAGCAGTGGTATAGCTTGAAAAAGATGATAATAGAGCATGTGGGGTGCAGTTCAATCCGTAGCAGTGGTCAAGAGCATTACAAACCAAGCAGTATATATTAACTGAGAATAATAAGAAGAAAAGGATCATGGACATCAACACCAATCTTGTAAGTGCTGCTATTCAAGTGTGCAAAATGAAATCTGCTGGAATGGCATATGAAACGATGGTAGGTTTCTTGTCATCCTGTGGTGCAGATGTGGGAAATATTGGGCATGGACGGTAAGATTTAAAACATTGTTTTTAATTTTGCAAAAGTTTAATGAGTAATATAACTTTAGTTTCTGGAATCTGGATCAGACAGACAATCTATTTATTTATTAATTCATCTAAAAACAGATGATGTTTTTATGTAGCTTTATGCCTCCACCTAATTTGCAGGAACCAGTTTCCAGAGATTATCTTGGCTGCTTATCATTATGCTTTAACTCAAACGAATAATTATCTGAAAGAGCCATTGGAATCAACTGGTCTTCGTCCACACATATCTCTGGCAGTCGATAAGTCTACTCCCCACAGAGATACCAACCATGCAGTTATGATCCTGTTACCTTTCAAAGGAAAGCAAGCTGCAGTGCCCATAGATGCTCCAATAGTATATTCAGTCGCAGAAAGAACAGCTGACATTGAGGGGGGAGATGGTGAAGACCTAGCCAAACAAGTGACAGATGTCCTGAAGAAGAAGCTGGATTTTGATGAAAACGACATGCATTATGTGAGAGGTACAGTATGCCACCTGTAGTAAATAAACATACAGTAAGCCTTAGTGGTAATGAATTGGGTGTCTGTGAAAAGTAGTCTTGAATACACATCATACTGTAGAAAAAAATGTTTGAACCTGAAACGTTTTTTTGTGAGTGTTTGCCTTCAAAATTTGTCACTTCAATTCAATTTTTTTCACTTTTCTGTATGTACTGTAGCTGTTCATGCTGACGGGCAGTACCAGTCGAGTACGTTCCAAAATGGACTTCTTTTTCCTAACTCCATGGGACGTATCTCACTGGATGGATCTAGCGATGGTCGATTTACGTGAAAAGGATATCTCGTCCTCTTTTATGAAGCGCCTAATAAAGAGAGCTAACAAGTTCCACACAATGTTTCATCGTGGTCGTGGTCATGTGGAATACAAAGGACTGGCATGATCTTTGGGTTTAAAAGCACTCGAGACTGTCACATTTTCGACAACCCGTTTTTTTAGTTCCTCCTATGAGCAGTGGGAGAAGATTTACATCAGTTTCGTAGCCTTAATGAAAAGTTTTATGGCATATCGAGAGGACAAAGATGACGAAGAAGAAGAAGAAACAAAGTACCAGGTTACAAAATGCATTTATTAAATTTAGATAGATTATAATATAAAAACACGCGATGGTTTAAAATTGTGAAACGCGATATATAATTAATAAGCCATTAGAGCAATACTTGAATACGTGTATGCATTTTGAAGATGTAAAATTTATGTATATTCTTGCAATCTCGTTTTAGGTACGTGGGCAAGACTTCGTTATCGACTTGTGTGGAATGCTTGATATCCTGAAGCATGTGGTTTCTTTGATGATACGAAGCCAAGCCATCAATGTAGCACCTTGGAAAATTATTGCATGGTACACTCGACTAAATGACGTTTTAGAGAAATGTGAAGACAATTTGAAGGACGTCGAGGCAGGAGATATGCTATCGAAAGATTTATTTCCGAAGCTATCAAAGCATTGGAAGGAGCTGGTTCCCAACAAGGATGCCGAAGAAAATGGCGATGACGAGGACGATGAAGTAGACCCGGGTACTTTCCAGGTACTATTACTACACTATCCTTATTACAAAATATAAATAAGTAATGACTAATGATTACTGTATATTGGAGGGATTCTACAGTGTAGTGGCGATTGTGGAGGGATTCTACAGTGTAGTGGCTGCGCACAAGAAAAACGGAGACCAAGGAAACACCACCTTAGTACAGAGAGCTGGCCCTAAAACAATGAGAAAAATAGCTTCTCTCTATACTGATGGGGACAAAAGCCATGGTCTATCAAAACACCGCTTGCCTTTATTCGTTGATGCTCGGGAACGAGCAGCAAGAAGGCATAGCACAAGTAAAGTCGTCGACCGACTAAGAAGGGAGAGTGTCAGATGTCCCCATGTAGTTGTTCAGGATGAAATATGAAGTTATGAACCGTGATGCACAAACGTAATTTCTTTACTAGAGTATAAACTTAACTGCATGTGAACCATTTTTAGAGTATCTTACACAGCTCGTATATATAAAATAGAAGTAGACTGTATAAAAGTAGCTGCTACTCTCTACAGCTTGGCCTACCTTTGCACACTATATACTTCATAGTGCATCGTTGTAAAATGTATAAATTAACTGTTTTTGTGCAAGGGTAATAACTGTACTTTAATCCGTGACGTCACAACAAGAAACTCAGGTGCGTGTTAAGGTTCGGGAAATATTGCGCAATATATTTTGGTGCGCTAACAAAGATGATTTCGATAATCTCGGGTGCGCTGCTGCCCAACTCTGCAGTCTGGGATGTAAGCATACC
>CACRXK020014680.1:0-10262 GCA_902702795.2 Paramuricea clavata
TGCCATGTGTGTATCTGATGCAGCTCTTACTTTTTTCGAGAATTGTAATGAAATGCAGCAGTTTTAGAAGAAGCAAAGGAAGCTGCAAGGATTACACATTCTCATCCATGGTGTGCATGTTTGCCTTGTCCACAGTAATTCAGTGTGCCATTCAGTCATTCTACCCACTCACCAATGATACTGTAGCGAAAGAAAGTTGGGATTCCTTGATTATCTTGATGGCAGTGCAATTGAATATGTCCATATCTTTCATTGTGCTGCGATGCCACCGTCTTATTTGGTTGATCGAAGAATTCTATCTACCAAAAATCATTTTGTTACCTTGTGCAAACCAGTTAAAGCACTTCAGCCACGAGACCATTATTTTAAAGCACACCTTCCAACCTTATTGAAGTCTGCGATGCCAGTTCATCCTAAAGTTCCTCCTACAGTTTCTCCTAAAGTTTCTACTAAAGTTATTTCTGCTCCTTCCTCTACACAAGTGACTACATTTACTAAAAAGCAGACGACTGGTCCAAAAAGAAAACAAATTGGCTTAGATCGGTGCGCTTCTTGTGAAACGAGCGTGCAACACACAAGAAACTGTAGACAGTGAAATCAAATTTCCCAGCACTAGTAAAGGAATTTCATCTGTAACTCCCAACACTGGTCCTACTGTACTTCAGAAAAATCTAACACCAAAACACAACGAACTTCCACCAATTCGTGGCCAGATGATATCTACAACTACGTAAATCTGGTGTCCAGTCTTCCTGATTCGAAAAAGTACGAAATTCTGTGCAATCATTGCCATTGGAAACCTGGTTCTGATTTTTCTTTTCCTCCACGCGAAAATATTGGTAGACGTTTCCGGTTGGCATAGTTATCACAATTTCCAAGGTTGGCTTACTCTGCTGTGGCAAACGGTGGTTTTTGCGTCACTTGTGTTCTTTTTGGCAGTGAAAGCACGCATAATGCAAGCGAGCTCTAACTATTGATGACCAGTGCTCTTCCTCCAAGTGCTTCTGCTGTCCAGAGACTATGTCAGCATGGTGAAAAATCCAATGTTCACGCAACGGCAACTTTCCGTGCTACACAGTTTAAGCGAATGATCGAGAATAAGACACTTGCTATCGATGCATGTGCAGCTGAAAAAACCCACCCCGTAAAAGACCTGCGTTGCAACAGAAACGCCAAGATGATTGAGTTCGATGTACAGCCCTAATTGGATATTTTTTGCTACGAAGAACCTGAAATACACAGGAACAGTACATGCGGTACAAAGTTGTGGTTTTATGTAAGTACAGTGATTTTGTAACATTCTAATGTTGTAACGTTGAAGAACATGGTATGCTGTTTAAATATTTGACATATTTAGTGCGTTTCGTTATTTGCTCTCTAAAATATGGCGAAATTAATGACGAATTATATGATAGAATTCGATGCTCAGAACTCGGGAAATGGCATTTCCGGGGTTCAAATTTCAAAAATTTTCCGGGGGGGGAATGCCCCCGGACCCCCCTAATTATTGACGGTTTTGGAGTGAGCCACGGTCAGGGTTTAGGCTGGATCCGCGCCTGGGTGACGTAGTTATAAGAAATTTCAAAAATATTGCAACTATATAAATCGATCAACAGCTGTGTTCGTTCACAGCTACGATACTGGCAAAAATTATTGTGATGACAGCGCGATCCACTGGAAAAATTTGAAAATCCATAGAATGGAAATTATATGGACCTTTATTGGAAATAGAATGGATTTTTGAACTGTGTTCTCCGATCTTTTTTGGAAGTCCCATGCTTTTCTATCAGAGTAAAGCTAACTTAAATTATCTCTGGTGCAGCTTGGGGTTGGGGGAGAGGAGGGAAGGCGGGGGTTGGCCCTTTAGCCTCCTCTTTGCGCCACCATGTATTTAAATAAAGCCTCAAATTTAATTAACAAGCTCGCTTCGATCGTAACTGGCAAGTATCTGATAAGTGACTTGGCGGTTTGTAGTACCACTGAAGAGGACGTTCAGTCGAAGCCATGACCGTGGGTCGAGAGTTTGCGTTTAGTCATGGCCACTTTCACAAATTAGGTATCGACGACTTGGTAACGTATCGGCGACAGCGGGCAAATATAATTTAATATGGTAATATCTAGCAACATTAATTGCTGGACGGAAAGCGATCTGACCTAACGGCCACATCAGATGATTAATATCGTATGAGATGTTAACTTTTGTAAACAAAGCAAATCTTGTAAAACTTTATAATAATTTTATATTGAAATGGTTAATTTATGCGCGCTGTATGTCGTTGCTGTACCCGAACAGATATTGTTAGGGAGCATGTGGAGGACATTCTAAAGCCCGCCGCACACGAGAGCAACTTGCTGAGCTAACCGCCTCGCCAGGCGGTTAGCAGGCTCAGCAAGTAGCTCTCGTGTGCGAATAGTTTTCGTAAGGATTTGACCTCTCGAGGCCTTGAGGAAAATATCTATCTTGTTTGAAATTTTTCACCTCGCGAGGAAAATATCTCGGCGTCTGCGGATGTTGTGAGCTAAGTGCTGAGCTGTTCGAATCAATTAGCCAATGACAAACCATGGTTTCTTCATGTGACTTGGAACAAAATGGAGGAAAATGCAAATGATTTTGTCATTTATGTTGTTGTTGAGTAGTTTTCTCAACGTGTGCGGTAAAAATACATAGCTGAGCTAGCTGCCACGCGAGGCGGTTAGCTCAGCAAGTTGCTCTCGTGTGCGGCAGGCTTAAGCATTTGTGACATCAGCGCAATGGGTCTGTTCGCGCATCCTGCGAGCAGGCTCTCAAGGTGAAATGAATCAAGTCTACCCCATAACGTTCGTTTTTCCAAATATGAAATGTTTATCCTTATATGGTGTTATTTGCAACTTTCATGCAAACTAAATTTATAGACCGTACAGTTTAATTTATACTGTTTTTCAAAATATAAGATATTCAAGCATAAATTTAAATGTTTTAAATGCTATTTTCTCAAAACAGAACATTTCGTGCTTTGAGATAAGATGGCCAAAACCAGTTTGATCAATTGATGTGTTTTTATGCATGCATAGTGTTTTTGCTGTTGACATATATACAGTAGAGCTCAGCGGAAACATATAAATTATAGCACCTGACCAATGAGAATTTCGCGTCCCGATTCGAGACGTAGATATTCAAAATTGTATGCCATCAGTGCAGGTTCTGATTTCACCTTGAGAACCTGCTCGCAGGCTACTGTTCGCACAAACAAATTCGCCTAGTGAAAATGGGCTTTAGTCTGCTAGTTTGTTTGGAATTATAAGCCTTCATTGGTATTTACTCAAAAATAGCATGTCTTCGTGCTCCCGGGCACCGCACTACAGGGTGTATAAAAAAACTGAACAGAATTGAAATTGCTCTCAATTTCGCGAAACAGCCATTGGTTTCTAGTTTTTCATGTATATATATAGCTTCTTTGGATACTTATAAGGTAGAATAATGAAAAAAAATTCTCAAATTCAAATTTTGTGAACCAGGGGTGTGTGTCTTTTCCAACAAACTAAAAATGGCTTGCGCACGAAATTTAAAAGTTTTAATCGTATTTTGAGTTAATGGATGGAAAATTTGTTGTGTTTTTAATTACTGTACAAAATCTCAGACCATTTGCTTTAGTTTAAGCCATTTAACTATCGATTTATCCTAAAAAGCAGCCTTTCGCATGCTTAATTAATGCCTTTACCTAATTTGCATATTGCTGACATATGCAAATTGGATAAATGCATTAATTAAGCATGCAAATTGCTGATTTTTTAGGAAAATGTAAGTTTGCGTGGATAGTTGAAGGGCTTAAACTGAAGCAAATTGTCTGAAATTTCGTGCAGCAATTAAACACCCAACACACTTACGATTATAGCTTTTAAATCGCGTGCGCAAGTCATTATTATTTTGTTGGAAAAGACACACCTCCTGGTTTACAAAATTTGTGTACGCGAAATTTTTTCATTATTCTACATTATAAGTACCCAAAGAAGCCATATATATCAAAAACTGAATACTAATAGCTGTTTTGCGAAATTGAGAGCAATTTCAAATCTGTTTAGTTTTTTTTTATACAGCCTGTATTACGGAGACCCGGAGGGGCCATCAATAAAAAACACAAACTTTTTTTTGAAGAAAAAACAAACTTTCTTTGTAAAAAAAAACACAAACTCTTTTTGAAAAAAAAAACACAAACTTTTTTCTGAAAAAAACACACAAACTTTTTTGGGGGGAAAAAACACAAACTTTTTTTTGAAAAACAAACACAAACTTTTTTTTGAAAACCCCCCCCCCCCACTCTTTTGTGAAAAACACGTGGCCGTACACGTGTATAATTTATTGTACAAGATGGCAGACGCGAATATTGCTGTGAGTGATTTGAATAACTATCTTCGATTTCACCAATGCATTGATCTTGAAAGAGATGAATTAATCGAGCGATATTTCAAGCTTGGATTGAAATATAAAAAGATATGTCTTTTTTTTCTCTCCTTGCATGGCATTGAAATCAGTGTACGTAATCCAAGCTCCCATAATGATGTTTATGAAGCTTTGCATGATGAGATAGATTGAGGGTAGCGGTAGTTCTATTGATTATAGATCAATGCATCAACGACTTCGTAACTGTCATAATCTTGTCGTCTCACGAGAAACAGTAAGACACGCGTTAAATATTTTAGATCCAGCTGGAGTTGAAGCACGCTCTAGGCACTGCTTACAACGACGAAGATACGTATGCAAGGGGCCGAATTATATATGGCACATAGACGGATACGATAAACCTAAACCGTTCGGATTTTGTATCCATGGAGCGATAGATGGTTATACCCGTAGAATCTTGTGGCATGACAGTTACGAAGTCGTTGATGCATTGATCTATAACCAATATTAGAACTTCCGCTACCCTCAATCTATCTCCTCATGCAAAGTTTGTCTTTTTTTTTCCCCAAAAAAGTTTGTGTTTTTTTTTTCAAAAAAAAGTTTGTGTTTTTTTTCCAAAAAAAGTTTGTGTTTTTTTTTAATAAAAAGTTTGTGTTTTTTCCCCACAAAAAAGTTTGTGTTTTTTTTCCCAAAAAAAGTTAGTGTTTTTTTTTCCAAAAAAAGTTTGTGTTTTTTTTTTCCAAAAAAAGTTCGTGTTTTTTTTTCCAAAAAAAAGTTTGTGTTTTTTTTACAAAAAAAGTTGGTTTTTTTCCGTATTGTATAGCACTTTGTCTGGTTACCTGCAGTAGCCAAGCCACTCTCCCCATTTCGTTCTTTTCTATTTTTGAAGGCTGGGGATTGCTTTGTTACAACTTTTGTTTCTCCTTTTCAATCTTAGATTTAATTTAAAGTGCAACGCCACTGAAGTGAATATTCTGAAGTGAATATGAATAACTCTTCAATTGGTAACTCGACGCAAATTCCTGAAGAAGGGGAAAACATTCTTATTATCTTCCTAGACAGTCTAATATTACCCCTCAGCTTATCTGGAAACTCCTTGGTCATCTATACAATCCGTAAAGAACGTGAGCTTCAGACAACCTGTAACTATTTACTGCTGAATCTCGCTATATGTGATATCATCGTTGTAACTCTTGGCACTTCAATTGATATCATGTTACAGTTTACAAAATCAAAATGGATCTTGGGTTCATTTCTTTGCCACGTGATCAGTCCTGCTCTGACGATGTTTTACATTTCCGCCTCGTTAATTTTGGTCGTCATCTCTATAGATCGCTACAAAATGTTTGTTCACCCACTCAAGGCTCGCTACCAACGTACTCATGTGAAATACGCTATTATAATTGTTCACATTATATCCCTATGTTGCGTCATGCCTTTTGCCTTCTTCTCGACGATAACAGACGGACATTGCTACGATTCCTGGCCAGAAATTTGGCATCGCAAAGCCTACACAGTCTTTCTATTTCTAATGCAGTATGCATTACCGCTTACTATAATGGCCTTTGCGTATATTGGTGTTGCCATCTCCCTCCTTCGTAATAAATCTGCGTTTAAAAGAAAATTTGAAAGAAAAAGCACCACCCCAATGAAATCGCTTATTGGATTACCATCTCAGTCTCAAATGCATGACGGTATTGGTGTGTCGGAATACTCCGAGACAACAATGCCATGTCGTCCCGTGAACGATGCTAAAGAGCGAGGTATGTCGGTGATATTAGAAAACAATGGCAGAACGAGCAGCATCCTTGACACAGACAATGATGTAAATGCAAACTACTCCACAGCAGATAAGAAATTTAACGTCCCTCGAATTGACGACAAGAAACGATGTTTCGGGTCTTGCCACAAGAGCGAAATCTCTGATCAAAAGCATTTAGTTAACAATTCGTCCGATGAAGGGCCTAGAACTGGAACCGAAGATTCTTCAAAGAATCCTGCAACACCTGAAACAACTCGCACAACAATAAAGCGAAGTCTATCGGATAGGTTGCCAATGAGACGCGCTATTGCCGTTCGCCGTCGTGATCGGAGCTCAACCATTTCAAGCACACCATCTCGACGTGATCAACGAAATAACCGCGCACTTAAGATGATTCTCCTTGTCGTCGTTGTTTTCGCCGTATTTATGCTTCCTCTGCAAATTATGAGTCTACTCCTCGATTTTGCCGGAAAACCGTCACAAGAGAAGTACAAAATTTACGCTTGGTTTGTCATGTGTTCATATTTTGGTAGTTGTACCCTCAATCCATTCATCTATGGTTTAGTGGATCGAACCTTTCGCGCTGGATTCAAGAAATTTGCGAAAAAATTTACAGGAATATGGAAATGTTCATCGAACTAGACTTTAATGCATATCTTTTTATTCTGTTCAAAAAATTTATTAAGAAATGAAGAGTTTGTTCTGGCACATAGAATACATTAAGTTTCTGGAAAGTAATTGACAGATTCGAAAACTAGCCAACACAATTTTGCATTACCAGGCTAATAAACAATTTTTCAAGAGGGATTGCTTTTTAACGCAAGGTGTAAGAGTTAAATTGAAAACAACTCATCCATGCAAGTGAAATCATATAGCCAAGCTAGTGAGTCCTCTTTGCGAAATCTAGCACTTGCAAACTTTAATATTTTAAAGATTTAATTTCTCAAAGAGAATACATGATATTATATTTATATTTTGCAGAACTGATATATAGTGTTTAAGTCAGTAAGGTATGGCATTGATTTTCTTAATTGGTCGAAATTAAATTCGGGATAAAAAAGGATAACAACAACGTTTTTCAATCAGTCTATATATTACAAATCCATGTGCTAGTGACAGGTCGTTGAAAGGCGAACATGTAAACTTGTCATGAAATCTTGCTCGTCTGAATGGGGCATTATACGTCCAACCAGCCGTTATTTTATAGATATACTTAACGGAATTATGGAAATTTGTATGGAATTATGGAAATTTGTATTTTATAGATATACTTAAAGGAATTATGGAAAGAAATTATGGAAATTTGTATATAAGATGGTAAAGAGACCTTTCATCGCTAATGCGATTGGTAATAAATACAAGGAATGGAGGAGAGACAATTTTCAAGATGGTACTTTCAAAATTAAAACTCAAAAGTTCGCACTAGTGTTGATGCATGTCAGCATGTAGGGTATAGTGTATGGTTGTTGGATTTTTCGTGTTTTAACGATAGGCTAAGGAAGCCGCCATCTTGAAAACTTCCTTCGAGATCTCGCAGGGCCTTTTTTAAGGATTCAGTTCCCGTGGGGGTGGGGGCATTTTTTGATAAGGGACCTTTCTGTGAGATAATATATTAGAGGAGCATAGCAATAGCTGAAGCCCACGTGTGTGGCCAACATACCACGCATGAAGGGGGGGGGGGGGGGTCTGGGTGTGTACTTCCCCAGAATTCAGGATGTACTTCCCCAGGAAATGCCATGTATGCTAACTATACTTGTATTTGAAATAAAAGAGGGAAAAATGCACAAAAAGTAAAAAAGAATATTGACCGTAATTTATCATTACTTATTGGAGGGGGATACCAATGGCCGAAGGCCACGTGTGTTGGGGCATAATCCGCAGAAAATTTTTAAAATTTGAAACCCGGAAATGATATTTCTTGCATTCTGAGCATCCAAAAAATAAAAAAATTATTAACAATAATTTATCATTACCTAGTGCTAGAAAAACGTAACAATTTAAATCGATTTTGTTAATAAACAAGGACAAAGGATAAAGCCTAAAAGTTACTTTCCGTTTATCTAATTGTTATTCTTCGCTGGTTTGTTTGTATAATTTTAGGAAAAGGGACTTTTCATGGGGGGGGGCACAAGGGTGGACTGGGGGCATTTCCCCCCCCCCCAGCTTATATGTTAAAAAAGGCCTGAGATCTCGTCCATCCATTGAGATGAATATAACTGGAACGCTACCTCCAACGAGAAATTTGAAGGCCAGTTCCAGTCTTTTCATGCATGCAAAGAGCAGTCACTTATAATATAAACACGCGTGTCTGGAAGTCCGATTTGCCTTCAAGAAAAAGATAGGCAGTTTATCTGAAGGTAGCGTTCCAGTTTCATTTCAATGCGTCGATCCCCTTAACGATTTTAATTAATGTACCTCCAGTTGTCTAATAACATATACAGACTGAGGGACTTTTTGCGTTGTGATAGGATGGATAAGTTTGAAGTATTGAAATAAATCAGTCGTTTAAAGTTTGTTCGTCCACTGCAACCAGGTATATCAATCATGTTTCGCTCGCTACTCTGGTTTAAATAAATGATTACTAAGCCCAGTCGAATTGTAATTAAGACCCAACGTTTCGACACTCCAGTCTAGTGTGTTTATCAGAGTGATCTAAACTGTTGCAATCGTGGCTTCTTAAATACCAAAGGGATGACGTCACCTGCCAATGAGATGCATGTATTCCTCTGGCAAATAGGCACAGTCATCCCTATTCAAAGCATGGTTACTCATATCTATATGCCACGCTTCTAGGCATACTCTTTGACCATAGAGATTGTTTGTACAACCTCGTACCCAGGTTCTCAATCTTCGATCCTACTTCCCTTGAATTGAGACCGTGGTATCGGCTGGTCGTGACCCGTCATATTTTGGCGGATTTGCTCAATTGTTTTAGGAAAAGTATAGTAAGTAGATATTGTAATAAACATTAATATTTTTAAAATAACATTACAAATCAAAACATCTCAGTTACTATCCTTTCCCTAATAACAATTGAGCAAATTCGCCAAAATATGACTGGTCACGTGACCAGCCTATACCAGGGTCTCAATTTAAGCGAGGTAGGATCGAAGATGGGTATGAGGTTGTTTGTGGTAATTACTTTAGAGTTGTCCCACGCAATCTCGTGTTTGGTGTAACATACATGTTCTGCTAAAGCTGATTTCCCCTTGTCTGAAGTTGAAACAGCCTTTTGATGTTCTAGCTTTTAGCCGTGTACCAAACTGGCGTTTAGCTGACCCAAATACTCTTTCTCGCAGTCACCGCATCGGGTATAGAATATGCAGCATGAGTTTCCTGATTTGTTTTAACAGGATCTTTTGGCTTTGCGAAAATATGGCCTAAAGTCAATATGGCCTAAAGACACTAGACTGGAGTGTCGAAACGTTGGGTCTTGATTACAATTCGACTGGGCTTTGTAATAATTTATTAGTTTGAACCAGAGTAGCGAGCAAAACATGAAATCAGTCGTTTAATAAAATTGTTATCGCTGCTTAATGCCGTTTCCTTGCAGTCATTCAGTAAACTGGTAAGTGAGTGTGTGGCAACCATCCTTACTTGCAGCTGGATTAAGAAGGACGGAGTTTATCTTGATCGAATCGAAGGCTTTTTAAGGGCACCTCCGGCTGCCACGATATGACTCATATCTCAGCGCGGAGTATAGCTACGATGGAACTGGAAGCCAGTTTGAAAGTATTTTTCTACACATCCTGTCAACATTCCCTTGGGTGGGAAGTCGGATCATGGGTTCCCAGCGA
The DNA here is from genome assembly GCA_902702795.2 of Paramuricea clavata. Taxonomy (NCBI): domain Eukaryota; kingdom Metazoa; phylum Cnidaria; class Anthozoa; order Malacalcyonacea; family Plexauridae; genus Paramuricea; species Paramuricea clavata. The sequence continues at coordinate 9,938 of CACRXK020014680.1, forward strand.
AAATCGGTAGTATGATCTCAGAGGAACTATACTCACGGGCGTAACTTGGGTGTAAACATTAGGGGAGTGTGGGTTCATTCTCCCCTACGAAAGTGTGTTGTTACAAAATAATGTAAAAGGGCTGGAATGTTTACGATGATCGCTATGAGTATCGAGTGCCAATGATGCGAGACCTTTGGGTCTATGGGGCATACTTCCTCAGAAAAGTTAAATAATTTCGATGGTTATAGCGACGTGTATTAGATTAGAAATGACTAATTTACATGTAAATTTACCAAATATTCAAGGGAATATTTGGTAAATTTACATGTAAATTTACGACAAA